>CM040480.1:4469654-4630728 GCA_022758105.1 Pangasianodon gigas
ATATATATAATAGGGGTGTAACACAATGGCATATATATATACACATACATACATACATACATATACACACACATACTGAAGGCTTTTACACTGCATCAAACTCCTTGCCAAGTGGGGAAAACTTTGCTAGCTTTGTGCAGTTCTTCTTTTACCTGTGTCTCTCTCTATCTCTTCCCTCTTCGCAATGTGTTGCTAATCTGTCCATCAGACATGCTCAGCCTCAGTAAGAAGATTTGCCAATTCAGCCCTGCATCTCTGGAGGCGGTCGGTAATGAAAGGCACATGTGTGCGCTCTCACGCACATGACCACTTAAACACGAGCGTTTTACTGCAGCTCCCAAAACCACGGCTGTTACGAAATTTTAAAAAAAAGAAAGAAAAAAAAAAACCCTGAAAACCTGCCATCACACCCTTTTTGTTTTACTGCTGTTTGTTACTGAATTAGTTAGGGCTGAAAAATGATGAAGTGTTACAGAGTGATACTGAATTCAATCAGTAGAAATTGTTGGCATGTTTGAAAAAAACATGTAGAAATTTTTTTTTGCTAAACTTCGGCAACAAAATAAATAAATAAATAAATAATACGACCCAATGCTACATGAAACTTCAAACTTATCTTAGATGGAAAGAGGTTTTGTAGCCTAGAACAGACAGCTCAATTTCTTCATCATCACACAAGGGCAACTGTACTAGTTAGCACAATGCTAAATCTGTCTACCGGGGCACAAGCTGTGCAGTCTCGCCAACATCATTACCACCACAACTGCTGCTCCAACCACCAGCGCTTATAACAGGGAGAGGGCCGTCTTCTCGGACAGCCTAAACATGTGTCAGGGTTTTTTTTTTTTCTTCTCTTCAGGGTGGAGGCTGTATTGAATGTTGTTAAATGTGTAGATCTATTTTGCCATGCTCTGGGAAAGCGGGAGGAACGTAGAACCCCCAGCTGCTCACTCCTGGGCTCAGGGGAAAGTGCACATTCTTTGTGAAGCCCAGTAACAATTCTCCCTCAGTGAGCGGTTACACACAGCAGATGTTCAGCCCAGTGCTAAAGAGGCCCCTGAAAAGGAGAGCGCTACATTATCTCAAACTCCAGCTATGCAACATGTACTCTGCTGTTCTTTCGCTTGCTCACGAGCTCTTGTCCCCTCTTCCTCTTTTTTTTTTTTTTAAATGTAACGACCAATCCTCATTTCAGCCATGACTATGAAAGAGTTGCAGTTTGTCCAATGGCAGGCATAAATTTTTTTTCTCCCTTCTTCCCTTCCTCTAAATTTACAACATGATTTCAGTGAAAGAAATACGGTCCATGAACTGAATTACGAGAGCAACTGCGCACACACACACACACGGCTTACCTCCGAAATAAAAGAAGCATTGATGAAGATTAAGCTACAAGGAAAGAAACTTGGATCAAGCACCTTCATGTATTTTGCCTCGAGGCAACCAATCTGCAATCTACTTAAAGCTGGAAGATAAAAGCTCTGCACAGAGACGTGCTGGTTACTATTTTAAGAGGACACAGAAAAAAAGTGCTTAATTTCCCTGTGTAATATGGAGCACGTAGAGCCTGCATGGACTTGCAAGTTTCATTGCTTTTTTTTTTTTTTTTTTTTTTTTTTTTTTTTAATAGAGGCAGCACAGGGACAGCTACAACTTTCATCATCTTGTTTATTGCTTAGTCATTTTTTTTTTTTAAATGTAGGGCATTTCAGATATGACTTCATAGAAATTTCGCTTGAGGCTTTAAGACAAAACGAGAAATGTTTCTAAAACCTACAGAATGGGAAGTAGATTGCAGCCCTTATTTGCCTTCCAGTTAAATGCACATTCAGCCCCCAACTTCAAAATCCCGTAAAGTCACAAGCATCAGATTATATTTCACAACTCAACTTTTTCCACCTACTTGTCCTTAAGTTCAGCTCAACCGTGTCCAACTGGACTTGATTAGTCATCACTTTTCTTCATGCAAAATGACGTAAGAGAGACTTTAAAGGACTCATCACGCAGGTTGTATTGAATCTCTCCAAGTATTTAACAATAAGGCATTTGTTGGTTGGTGGTGTACTTTCGTTATCCCTGTAAGAAGTCAGCGGTTGTGTGCCTCACTGATGTCACGGGGACATTGTTATTGTTAGCGCCTTTAAAATGAAGTTTAAAAATGAACAAGTGATAGTGGTCATGTTTCACTGTCTGCTCCTAAAAACAAGAGTCAGAGCTACTCTCTTACTCTCTACTTATTTTTTAACAATTAAACATCATATTAATGAGAAATCCAGCATAGAAGTAATAGACACAGTGTTGCAAACACTGGACTCATAGTCCTAGAATGCAATGCAGCTATACGACACAGAATTACAGCATGAAAGCTGAAGCTTTGGACACTGATCTAGCTGAGCAGGGTGGACAGATGAGGAGGTGAGAAAGCAGGACAGACAAAATGACTAAAGCGCCACCACATCATTCTCTTTAGGGGGAGATGAAGTGAAGGCTAAAATCTCACTTCAAATGGTGCCGTTATCAGTACAGCATTGTGCGTTATGTCGGAAACTGTTAAGCAAAGTGAAAATAGACCAACATATCCATGAAAGACATTTAAACCGAAAAAAATAAAAAGATCACAAAATTAACAGGCGAGTCATCTGGTTGGAAATCACCATCTTTAAGCATGGACAAGGATGGACACAATTAACCAACAGCATCATTTTTTAAAAAATTTCCAAGCACTTCATGGGAAAAAGTCATCACTTCCCCACAGTCTGTGAGCATGAGCTTAGCCTAGTCACTAGGTAGCTTAGATTATTGCTGCATCTGTGTCGAGAGTGTGAGCCGAGAGATTCAGAAAGTAGGTCAGCAAAGGAGCTTAGCATGTGTCCATTAATACAGAAATGTAATATACTGAAGTGCTTCCATGGGAGGGCTGTAGGGGTCCAATCGGATTTGGTGTCGATGGAGCAAAAAAAGGAGATCACAGACGATTTAGTGTCACTGTCAGTGTTAACTCGTGTCTGAATTAGCTCGCTGCTTTACACCCCATTTGATGTTACAGGTTTTCTTCGTGGTTGGTCACTTATCACGGCTTTTTTTTCCCCCCACAATCCTGTGGCTGCTTTGGTTCCGACTGATTTCATAAGGGTCATGGTGACAGATTTTTGTGTGGTGTGGTTAAAAGATGTGGCATTTTAGTTTTGTAATGCGTTGTTCATGTTAAAACAAGAGAATGTATTTAAGACTTAGACCTGGACCACTAAATTTCTTCTCTTATAGACCCTGAATGAGACACTGTAGAAAACAGTTATGTGACATTAAGGCAACAGCGCAAATATCCACTTACTACTGTGAAATAAAGTTGCATTGGAACAAAAACACTTTTACGTTGTTTATTTTGTTGTTTTGTTTGTTTGTATTTGGATTGGCCTCTTGTCAGTCATTTTATAGACACGCCCCCAACGCCCCTTCACGTCCTCATAAATCATTATGAGGAGAAATTGTATGTTCACAGAGTTGTAACTCGGCTTTCAAGCAGTTGAATGTCCGAGTGCGCTTGAAACTGATGTCATGGCACTCCTTGCAACCAGTAACTCTAGTTAGCATGCTAAGTCTAGTTGGACCACAATAAGTTTTGCGGGAGGAGCTTTGTGGACATGGATGGAAATGGGGATGGGCTCAATGAGTTATAAAAAAAAAAAAATCATTCAAATCTTATTCAACTCCACCCATTTAATAATTTTTCACAAACATTACCTAATGCCCTTTTAAGACAAGGATCAAGTGAGACCTTTTTACTTTATGTTAAAAGCAGGCATTATTTTCCTGAAAGTCATGGGAAAGGGCAAGACAATGGCACTGCTTTATGAATTTCTATTTCACATTTTTCAAAATACTATTAGGAGTTGACTATATTATTCAGTTTCATTAGGTGTCGTCTCTTTATGTAAAATAAAGTTTTAAAACTGTTAAGACTTGAAAACTGTTGTTGGTATGAAGGCATTAAAAGAATTGAAAAGATAAAATCACTAAAATGGTGGCTGCAGATTGCATTTAAGAAAAGTAAAACGAGAAGGGGAGCTGTTGTAAAAAAGCAGCTAATCCAGTGTGAGGCAGGGCGCACACTGATCCTCTCACTCCAGAGGCCGCAAAAAGGAGCACATTTGTGTTTTTAAAAGCTCGGGAGCCGGAACGGACTGGAATTCCACATCTGCTGCTCTCTGAAGTAAGCCCATGTGGCTTGGAGGGAGTGAGAGAGGGAGGAGGGTAAGAGCAAGAACCCACTAATGCAGCAAAGCTCCCGCTTTCAACCCTTCCCCTCTTCCCCTACTCAAACTTTTCCCTCGCTCCCTCCCCCACCTGGGCCAAGTCCCAGCTACATGATCAGAGCGTTAAAAGGAGGGAAGGGAGAAAGAGGAGAGGAGGAAAAAAAGGGAGGGGACAAAAAGGGAAAGAGAGCCAAAAGGATCTGCCAGATCCTTCAGTGTCAGGTAATAAATCACAAGTGCTGTGAAGCAACAAGAATCCAGACCCCGGGCCCCAGAGCCTGTGCTCGGCCCACTCTCCCCGCCTCCTGCCCTGGCGGACACAGAGACTTTTCTTTTCCCGGTGCCACAATCACCCTCGCGCCAAGCTCTGAGGCTGTCACTCAACACTGCCGGGATTCATACAGACAACCCTGGCAGACCTCGCAAGAATTTCACAATCACATCCCAAGGAGACTTTGAGACCCCTGAAGAACCTGCAGCTGCGTGGAGGGCCAGGTCTACTCAGCTCCACATACACACATCCTAAACCTTATAGTTCAAAACTGCACTCATGTTACCAACTTCCTTTCATGTATTTAGTGCAAGTAACACAAAGAATTGAGAACATTAAAAGATATACACCTTTTCTGTGCACTTGAACATATGTAGGACATGAACAATAGTTTAATATTGATTAGGTAATAATATTTAAAACAACTGTCTTAAATACAACATAAGTGAAGTGAAGTGACTTGTGGCCAAGTATGGTGACCCATACTCGGAATTTGTGCTCTGCATTTAACCCATCCAAGTGCACACACACAGTAGTGAACACACACACACCGTGAACACACCCGGAGCAGTGGGCAGCCTTTTTGCTGCGGCGCCTGGGGAGCAGTTGGGGGTTCGGTGCCTTGCTCAAGGGTCTCACCTCAGTCGTGGTATTGAGGGTGGAACAGAGCGCTGGTCATTCACTCCCCCCACCTACAATCCCTGCTGGACCTGAGACTCGAACCCACAACCTTCAGGTTCACCTTCGGGTTGCAAGTCCGAGACTCTATCCATTAGGCCACGACTATATCAGGATTTATGAGATATAAAACACAGAATCTGTGTCCTGTGATTGTTTTTTTGATCCCATGTGTAGTGCAGTTCAATTTTCAAACCACCCAAGAGTGAGCTAAAGGATAAATGTAGTTTTTTTTAAAAATTATGATGTTCTCCCTTTACCCTAAATCAATATACATCTATCAGTGACATTAAGACTCGAAATCTAATAAAGATTTCATATTTAAATAAACAAACTTGTAAAACAGCAGCAATAGTCTACAGTCAAAGTAAACCTAGTTTTGTTCGTGTATACACGTTACACTTTATATAGAAGTCTTCTAAACCACACACTGCGCAAGACTGCATGACATTACTCAACTGCATATGATTTGAGGAGCATATGACAGAAAAAATTTTGGGTGAGAGAAACTTCCATTACTTGGTATTCGCCTTGAAGGTATGGAGCAAGAACGGGAAAAAAAAAGAGAAGCAATTACCACTCAGTAAACATGTCTTGTTTGATTGACTATGGAATTACCATGTAAATTTCATTTTTCATAGAACCAGTCTGTTAAAGTTGACAGCTTGAGCAAAAATCCTACTTCTTTCCAAATGGAGGTTGTGGTACTGCGTATGACTGATGAAGCCTCAAAACAGCACATTTAAACCAAACATTTCCACCAACAAAATAGACCACACAACATCAGGAAGTACATGAGGACTTGAGGCATACCAGTTTTACCACTCGTGATTACTGCAGCAATATTTCACATATAATCTAATGTTCTGCGAGCTAATCCGAGCACATCCAGTCACTTCGGCACCATGGCAACAATGTTTGTCTCTAATCAGAACCTAATGCATCGAACGGAGGAAGAAAATCAGTGACGCACCATGCACAGCGCATGCCCGGGACAACGTGTGCGCTTTAATTTGTTCAATCTGTCCAAGTGATAGCTGCAGTGGTCCCCGAGAACACTTTTAGAAACAGTAACCACTGCTTCGAGTGCTAATACACGCTCCCTTGTTAATCAGTGATCAGCCTTAAGGAACTAAATCTCTGCCAGCATAACCACAGAGGAAGGGTTCAAGGGCACTATTCCACTTCACACGGAACTAAAACTTGTCTATCAGTCAGTGATCTAATAGCAAAGGATCCAGGGGCCAAGAAGAATTGAAGGTATTTAGGGGGTGGGGCTAGCAGTATTGCTTGTTGCTGATTGGTTACATTGTACAATTTGCGACACTGCACACACAAGCCGGTTTACTGCAACCTGTAAAAGCTTATCATACGAAGTGGCAGCATTTATGGAGGCTTTTTAAAAGTTGATCATTTTATTTCCATCTTGTCATGCTCTATAAACAGTGTTTATAAAATGTGGATATTCTTTATCCCAGTGTGGATATTCTGTCTTGTTGACAAACCAGCAACGTTAATCTAAGCACTTCTTGCGCTGGTGCACGCCATTGATTTTACGGTTGTCAAGGTGACTGTTCTGGTTGTCTCTCAAGTTGATTAAAAAACTGAAGCCCCCCCGCCCAAGTTCCTTTAGCACACATTTGGGCCGTCATTTGTTCTTGAATGTGCAGCCAGTGTTGTGCTGCTGGAGGGGGAGGTGTGAATATAGCTCTAAATAGGCAGATCAGCAAGCACTGTGCGCGACCACCTACAACTTCAGAAATAAATTGTACGAGCACACAGCACATAATGCATACAGACCTTCATTTGAATCTGGGCTCTGTGCAAAACAAGCATTCTGAAATAAACATAGAATACGTGAATGCACCACGTATAAACTCATGATTAAAAACTGCTAGAGTGGAATGGCACGAAACAGGCTGCTTTGTCTAATTTGGACAAGAATGGATTATGCAAATGATGCACTTCTGAAGCCGACTCATCTGACTCCGGAACAGCGGTTCATAACAATTAAGTAAGGAATAAAACACTCGGGGACGTGCTGTTATAAATAATCAGTGATGTAGTGGTGTGACGCAGACTGACACAAAGCGGAGTTACTGTTACCGCCCTGAAGTCGATTTTATTTCCCATAGGAGCTTGTTATTCCTCTTATACCACAACGGTTTTTAGCAGCTATAAACAGTCATTCCCTCGCCAGCCTGTTTTTTGTCTATCTTGAAGTTAATAAGACAAAAAAAACACAGTTTGTCTTGTTACCAACACTGGCGCTGACACTGGAGACTCCTTCGATACATGATAATAACGGTATTAATAAAACTTCACCCTATCAGACACCCGATCAGGGTCACTCACCTCCTTGCTCAGAGTCCGAGTCGTTCCTGGCCGGTCCAGGTGCCACGGGAAGAGGCCTGGGAGGCCGCGGCTTCGGGGTCGGAGGAGAAATCTTCTTCTTCCCAATGAACTCCACATAGGTACCAGGGAAGTCCCCCTTTTCCTGAGTCATCTCATTATACCCGGGCAGCCAGCCTATTTCCTCCGGCCTCTCGGCCAGCCCTTCACCGTAGCCGAGTGCTAACAGGGCGCCTTTACTCACTATGAGTATGTCCCCTACGTGCAGGTCAATGTCCTCCTCTCTCTCCTTCTTATAGTCATATAGTGCTCTGTACTGATATCCTTCTGCGCTCATCTTGTTATCTTAGCAAACAAAAATCCTCAAACTAGCTAGTTTTACACCTCCACCCTACAATTACTTCTTCTTTTACAAACCTCTTGTAGTAGCACCAAGATATTTATCTGTGGTGCAAACTATTTCTCTGAATCCTTTCGTTTCAGTAAGATACCATTCTGCAGTCTTCCTCCTGCAATAGTCCAATCTTTTATGTGAAACTGATTCTCCAGTGATCTAGAGGAGCCTCATGGTGCTTTAGACATACTGTTTCCATCAGGTCTGCTCCAGGACTTTGGCCAATGCAAACACCACCTGCAACACACATGAGGTATTTTCTTAATACTGCATATTACACATGATATCTGACACACACATGGGTGACAATTTAAAGGAAAAACCAGCACAGTGTCACAGTAAGGTGTTGGGCCACCACGAGCCACCAGAACAGCTCTGATACATACTGGCATTAATTCTTCACGTCTCTGGAACTGTTCTTTGAAAAGATATTCTCTCAGTTTGTGTTTTGATGACGGTGGTATTCAATTAGATCGAGTTGTGGTGAGTGGGAAGCGAAGGCCATAGCATAAGATTTATATCTTTTCATGCTCATCAAACCATTTAGTTAATGAGCCCTCGTGCCCTTTGGACGGGGGCAAGATCATCCTTGAAGAGACCACGCCCATCAGGATGAACAGGATGTCATTACGGGATAAAGGTGATCAGTCAAAAGAACTTTGTATTGATTTGCAGTGATACTTCCCTCTAAGGGGAAGAGTGGACACAAACCACGCCAAGGAAAATAAATGCAACAGTGCAACTGGTTTTTCCTTTAATTTCGTCACCATCTGTAAACAGAACCTCTATCTGTACATATAATCTGCAATACACCTGTGAAACCATCTTATAGAAGATCATGAAATATGAGAAGATAATGAAATGTCAGGGTAAGAGGGTAAGTTGCGTGGAAAGGCCAGTTATTAGAGAATATTAATGTTACATTTTGATATCTTTTTTTATGATAATTTAACATGCACCATTGGATCATTTTTGTTGCATCTTATATCTAATGAAACAACTAACTAAAGAAATATTTTCTTTTATTTTGTCATAAGGGCATGCAAACTTTTGCACAAAGTTCAGAAAAGCTTTTTATCTATCTATCTATCTATCTATCTATCTATCCATGAAAGCATCAATCTATCTTTCTGTCATTTCCCCTTGTATACATAAGCTTACTGTTTATTTGCTTATTCCATTACATGTAATAATACAATGCTTTTTTGTATTATTATTCTTTACTATTGCTTTCAGTTGCATAAACCTATTCTCTTAATTAACCTCATCATTAACTCATTTTTGCACTTTTAGTACTTTTTCAACAGAAGCAGAAACTTTGAGTAGTAATTGAATGGAGCAGGATCCGAAATGGCTCCCTACTCTCCATACAGTGCACTAGATGTGGTTTGAAATAGTTTTTACACCCTTTATAGTGCATTATATTCCGAATAGAGAGAAATATCGTGTAACTTCACAGGCTTTGCAACAAGAATGAGACAAGCGACGCTGGAGAAATAAAGTGCAGAAGCTTTAGAGAAGCTTTAGATAGAGAGTTATATAAGCATGCATTGCATCCCAAACCAATTCCTGTGCTGGGCATTTATGCAGGACAGTTCCCAACATATAGTGTTTCAGAGTAAATGGGAGAAACTGTCAGAGATGAATAATGATGGGGAATAAAGTTACTCCACTGCCGACACTGTGATGCAGGGAGCTAGCTAGTCGCACGCGCGCTCACACTACTCGCAACACGACACCATTAGTGTGTGAATAGACTTTATTAACGCTAAATAGCTGTGTGTTAGCTGCCTGTGCATGGTGAGAGTTTTGACAGATTAGCAACGTTACACACAAGTAAAAATAACGCTCCAAACGTCTCGCAAAGTATCGCAGAGTTAGCCATTCACAGCCGCGCTAACGTTAGTCCGTGCACGAGCCTCTCCTGAGCAACGGAACAAACTGTTCCCAGACCATTCCAACAAACCTGCCTACTTATTTCAATTAAAATCACTCCAAATGATAAAATAACGACGTTCAAATGTTAAAGTACACCCGACAATAGATATCCGACCGCACAAATATGTGCTAAATCTAACTAAAAGTCGAAAACTTACTTTGGCAACTTGTATGGAGTCCCGTCTAAGCTGGGCCGAGAAAATCCTTCCTTCGCGTAAGAAGCGCAGCTAACGACAGCTAGCCGCGTTAGCTCGGCAAGATAGCGCTCTCAAAACGTAACCGAGGCTCGAGTTTAACAAAAAATCCACTCCAAACGACGCTTCTGGTCGAAATAATGGGCAACAGTCGAAGAAATCCCACTCCAAAATCCCGTTTTACACTAATATTTCTAACTCAGAGACGTGGCTCGTGCACTCTATAATCACGACGACTCCGCCCGAGTGGCTTCAGCACGAAAGCGAACCGATTCCCAGGCACGTCGAAACTCAGCCACGTCAATCAAATGACGTCTTGTTCGAAACCCCGCCCCCAAAGCGATATACCCCGCCCCTTTTGTCTTTGCACGCAACCGACTCATGGAGCTCCCAGAACTGCGCACGCGCATTTCGAATGACCGGGCATCCATGGCGCTGCTCGGTCTCTATCGCGCATGCGCTAAAGTGTGTGCGCGCGCGCGTGTGTGTGTGTGTGTGTGTGTGTGTGTGTGTGTGTGTGTTTATAATGTGAACAAATACAGCGTTGTTTGGAAATCTAGTCCAATCCTGTATTGATTAAATGTGCCCACAGTCCTACAGGATGCATTTTCAATTGATCCTAATTTCTGTAAAGGATCTGTAACTGTGTTAGTGTGAATGCAGAGTTTTTTCAAGGCAATAATAAACTTTAAATGGCTCAACAAAGATGATCTATTGCTGTCATCTCATTTGTTTACTTAGACAAGTAGATAAGAGTAGCAGGTCAAACTGCAGATACACAACAGCAGTCAGATGCACACTTCTCCCAGACATGCATGAAATTTACAAACACAAAAGGTTTAGAATGGCTTTTTTTTAAAAGTTATTTAAGTCATTCGAAGTTCTTAGTTCTGAGTTCTATTACACAGGAAATGTGATAGAACTCAATTATTTGTAGTCAGCTAGAAAGCTCACAGGAAGAAACCTGCCCTCCCTCAAAAACCTGTTCTTTTGAGCCAGGAAGCGAGCAGAAAAATAATCGCTGACCCCTCACCCCCTGGCCACCACATATTTCAACTCCTTCCCTCCAGCAGGCACTTCAGATATGTGCGTCAAAAGCACCAGAAAGCACTTCTTTCCACATGCAATCAGGCTTATGTACACTTCATGACAGCGTCACTGACAGCATTGTGTTTTGTGTTCAAGTTGCACTAGCTTTCCTGTGCAATATTTGTATGTGCAACATTCTCTTCTGTGCTATAGTTGCATATAGTATCCACTTCTGTTCTTAGCAAAGGTGTGTTACATTACCAGTGTTGCCTACGTCCTTGTCTTTGTTATTTTGTTGTATTGTGTAATGTCTATAAGCACAATAAGAGCAAACAACTGAGTTAACTCTGTACACTCTAGTGTACTTGGCCTAATACTAATAAGACATGATTCTGATTCTGATGATTACTTTGCACTTTTCTATGCCTTCTCCAAAAGTATTATAAAATGTGTTATACCACAGCACTGTTGAATTCTCAAATCGAATTGGTCAGAAGGTGTTGATTAAGTTTCTATAACAGCAGCTTTGATAGCAAAAAGACTTATGTTAATGCGCTCGTACTAATATGTTATCGTTTCTATAATAACAACTCATTCACAGGGATTTCTATGGTGGATGATCTACACAATCTAATAAATAAGTAAAAAAAGTGTTGTATTTAACAAAGAAAAACATATACTCGTTGATACAGTAAAATTTTCTATAAAGAGATATTTATTTGACATTAATGGAAGGAGTCTCCAGTCTCAGGGCTTAACTGTTACTAAGGGACGGTCTTCAGGTCTTCAGGATTATACGCTTTTTGGTTTGATAAGCTGCATTTTTTTGTCGTAATAAGGTGAAGAGAGACAAAAAGAGAAAGGCTGGTGAGAGAATAACTGTTTATTGCCCGAACAAACTTGTCTCGTGGACATTCCACAAAATGAAATGTAACTATAAATGGTTAAAAGGCATGCTGTTATAGGAAAATAATCCACTTTGGGGTCATTTTGCATTGGGTTATATCACACCACCCCTGTCGTGGATTATTTCCCCATAACAGCACGCCATGTCATGGTTTATTCTTTACATAAGAAACAGCATATGGTAAATTCAATTCAGTTTTCTTTTCCTTTAATGAATATTTATGAATATGAGTTGCAATTTGTTTTTTGAATTGTGAATGTGAATTAAAAGCATTTTGCAGTTTATTTTGTTGTGTTTAGTATATTTTTTATTAGGGCTAGTTAATGAAATGACTTACACGATGATAAATGGATGTGTGTTGCTGAATATACTATGAGTAGTAGTTTTAAATTGCATTATTAGCACTACTGAAATGGACTTGCATCCCATCCAGGCTGTGTTCCCGGGATACACTCCGGATCCACCACAACCATGACCAGGATAAAGCACTTACTCAAGATGAATGAAAGAAAGAATTATTACTGCCCATATAACTTCCTATATCAGCATTACGTATGTGTCATAAAATCTCTGGATCACATATTCTGTGACATTTCTAGCTTCAAATATACTTTAAATTTCCCCATAAAAAATGTAACAAGCCTGTTCATGCAACATAGGCCGCATTGTAATGACCTCTGGAGTCTTCCACACACCCCCAGCGTTTGCTCCTATTAGATGAAGCTGAATGAGTTTAGTGACTCCTTCGCAGAAGTGCAACACTGAGCCTTCTCAGAAAAGAACATGTGACATCACGGTCATTTCACTGCAAGCAGCCTTAAAGCAGTCTACTAACCAAAAGACATGCGTTTGAAAGACGGAATAGGAAGACTTTCAATATGAATATGAGAATGGTTGTTGATTTGATTCAGGTCCAGTTTTCTCTGTATGGCACAGCTTTATGAGCTTTACAGAAATAACATTACAGGAAATTATTGAGGAAAGTATAATAAGAAGGAATATAAGTTATAATTATACACTATACATTAGTTCTCTACGAAAGCAAACTTTCTGATGTAGTGCATTTCTTGATACAAGAGTAAACAAGACAAAAAAATTGCTGAGGTGAATAAATGAAATTTACTAGTAAAATAATCGAAGCAACGAATAAGACACTTAACCAATTAGCACAACAGAGTACGAAAAGTGTTCGGGAAACTGAACTACTCTTGTTTAGTTTAATCCTGAGATATTGCTTAATGAAAAAAACAAAATGAACAAAAAGTCTATTATGGGATTATGTTCAGAAAGAAGGACCTGTGCTTTATTTACAGTCAGTCCCACTTCACCATGGCGTGAACAGCGCATTTCAAATACAATCCCAGACTCTGTAAATGTGTGTGGCCTAATTATGTCTCCGCTTAGCTGTTTAAAATCCCCCAACACAGCTCGTGTACAGGAAACACAGCTCTCCGAACACGAGAAAAACAAGTGCTATAAGAACACTCACTGTGACATGAGAAGGGGAATTACTCCTCACCTGCGAGAGCTGGAGGTTAGACTGGGGGGTCTGGGAGTGTTTTGGGTGGTGCTGCTGTGGAAAAGCAAAACTTTGCACGTAGCTGTTGTTCTAATCTACTCTGATAATGTATCAGTACACCTGAGTACATTGTCCTGGAAATACAACGTGAGATCAATAATGAATAATGAATACAAATTCAACCTTACAGATATGTATTTAAAAAGTAATTCTTCAGCAATGTTGAAATGGTGGCTGAAAATTGAGCAGTTAAAAGCACTTAAGCACTTAAAACAGTGCCACAGTGGTAATGGAGAGGCATCAGATCCTAAAATCATTCAGTTCTAATGAAAAAGACCAACACAATATCAAAAATCCACAAACATCTGCATTCAGCTATCCAAAATTTAAATGTAGTGATGCACCAAAATTGCATCCAAAAACTGAAACTGACATTTTTGGCCATTTTTGACACAAAACTTTCACTGGCTGAATTTTTACTTCATCCTAAAATAAAAATGCTAAATATTTTGACTGACTTTACAGTGCAAGTTTGATTGCAGGACCACCACATATTATAGTTTTATTATAGTTTTATTATGCGATTAGCTTTATTTAATGTCAGCTCAGTTTACTGTGGATGCAATTGAATGGACATGAGCACAATTTAATTAGTAAGGAATAAAACACTTAATAAAACACAGGAAAATAATCAACGACATAGTGGTGCGATATCGCCTGACGCAAAGCGGAGTTACTGTTACCACTCTGAAGTGGATTATTTACTGATAACAGCATGTCCTGAGGTGTTTTATTCCCAGATTACAACTTTTATTAATTAAATAACGACACATCGTGCTGTTTATCTGTTTATAGTTACATTTAATGCTGTGTAACTTCTGAAAACGAGCTAGTTCCTCTTGTCACTTATGTTTTAACAGCTATAAACAGTGGTTGCCTCAACAGCCTCCCTTTTTTTCGCTCATTTGCAGCTAACAAAGCAAAAAACAAAAACTTTTTTGTTGCAAAAAAAAGTTACAGCTCTATCTTTGACTCTTACAAAGCACTGACACTGGAGACTCCTACCATATATGTCACCATATCAGCAAGTATACTTTTTTTTCTTTGTTAATAATGATACATTTTTATCCGTTTATTAGATTATATGGAATCTAATGGAACGAATGAGCTGTTACTATAGAAACGATAACGTATTAGAACAAGCACATTAATATAAACCTATCGTTTGAATTACAGCTACTGCTGTTAGAGCTGCTGTTATAGAAATCTGACCAATCAGACTCAAGAATTCAACAGCACTGTGGTATAAAGACTTTTATTTAATGCTTTTCAATTCTCAAAGGTATAACAAGCCAAATAAATTGATATAATATATTCATTCTAGGTTGTGGTGAATTTTGTTCAAGAATCTTTACTTTGGTGCATCAGAAATGTATTTATATTGTGTTTCATATCTGTTGCATATTTAAATTGTATGTCAGGGAAAATCCTCCTGAGTCGACAGCAAGTTCAGTATTTTTCTGACTGATCACGTCAGCATGTGTGTTCTCAATCTGTTGAAATGTTTTTTTTATGCCTGCGTTATAACCTTTAAACCTTCAAATCAAATAAAGAGGACAGAAGGACAAACACGTTATTAAAATAATTCTCTGGAAATATGTTCCCGACTTTATCTTTGATCTCCCCATGCTACTCCATCCTGATCGCCTGCCATCCTCTGGACTCAGACTCCCCCAAACACAGCGAGAGGCTGAAAGACCTCCACACATATCCCATGGCTAGAAAATTAGCCAATTTGTTGTGCACTATGAATATTCTGAAAAGGCAGACAAAGGCAGCCTGCTTCTCCCACTTTCTGCAAAGTTGACCCTGGCCGCTATCCAAAGCAACAGCTGCAGAGAATCAATCTACCGTTGCATAACAGATCAGCTCAGATCAACTGAATCATATTAACTGGTGATGGTTTATTATAGTTTATTACACGGATTTAAAACTTGTGTCACTATTTGTCCTGTGTCAGTTGTGTTTTCAACTACTCCAGCCATGCTGATTAAGTTACACAATGACAGCGAGTGACACGTTCACTGTAGTTCATAGACCTTGTTGACAGAACGTGCTGTACAATGTAAGTGTACACTCAGCTTGAGTGGAGCAAACTGCAGACACGCCCGCAGGTAAAACAGTGAAAGGTGATTATTTCTCTACCATTTCATTTGCAGTGTATGTAACCTGATTACATTTTTTTCCACAGGTTTGCAAAAGGTGTTGCATCTGTTATACAGTATGTTCCTTCTTCACCAAAGAAAAACTGTCAAGCTTGCGTTTCAGGCACTTAATACATTTTTATTTTTGCATTTTATCCTGGTTGCACGAACAAAACCAGAAGCAACCATTTTCTCCTGTCATGTAGGCTACTTTTGTACAAAAACAGATAGCTTTAGCTGAGACAGGTCTTCCTAGAACAAAAAAACAAAGAGAGAATTTAATCTGGAGTCTATTTTCTGTTTTTTTCGAACCCTTAAATTTCAGCTGGTCTGGAATGAGCAATGTGGTATTGCAATCCGAATTTAAAAACGTGCAAGTGTGAATTTTTAAGCTTTTATTTGAATTTGTAAGTGAAGTTTTATCATTGGATCAAATTATACTCCATATTATATTCCATGGCTTGAATTTTTGTGCAAAAATTTTTCAAATTAATTTTCATAATAATCAGGTGCAGAAAATTCCAATTAAATTTTTGGTGGCGTAATTCATTTCAAATTTCAAATGAAATGTCAAATTTTCAAAACACTACATCCAGGCACTTCGGAAAAGCAAAGGAGCAGAGACTCGATCTCCATCATTTCAGCCAATAAGCCAATGACATAGTGTTTTAAAAATTTTAATCCAGATTTGTCAAAATTTCTACACTTCATTGTTATAAAATCGAATGTGAAACCTTGTATACAAATTCAAGCCATGGAATACAATTTCAATTTGACCTACTTCATCTACAAATTCTTTTACAAATTTAAACAAAAGTATAAAAATTCAGATTTATAAACTTTAAATTCCGATTGTAGTGGCACATTTCTCATTCTTGTGCGTATTTGAGCTATTTCATGTGTGCACAATAATTCAATGAATGTTATTGTACTGCAATTCATTAGAATATTAGCTTCATTTTAGTCTTATAAATTATTTTCTCCTTTTTAATGCTATAGCTTATATTTGTATTAATGTACTTATTATTTCCATTACATATCATTGCTAACCCTTTCTCTTTTTTTGTAATTACATCTTTGAAGTGAAATGAAATCTTATTCAAGTACAACAAGTACTACATTCTATACGTCTTTATGTAATAGCCCATTAGGTTATTATTAACACCTAAAATATGAATCAGTTTGTGATACTGTATAATTCAATCAGCATGAGCTGGGATTTTCTGGTGGATCTGTGGTCAAAGCAATGAGTATGATCTAAATAACTAATTCAACAGCCTGAAAGCAAGACGAAGCAAGGAAAAGACAACCTCACCTAGTGGAAACTAGATCCGAGAAATTCTGGAAATTTCTCTCTTTTTTTCTACATGCAGAGACCGTCCTCTCGCAGTGGGAGTAGACCTGACCTTGACGAAGGCTGAGAAATGAAACAAAAGAACAGTATATGTGATTGCAGTCCTGCCTGGTTTACACAAAAGAATTTAAATGTGATTAAGATACATTTGAGAACAGTTAAGGCCCTGAGTTACTGAAGGTTTACATGTGTAAAAATGTGATAAACACAAAAATGTGTCAATGTATGTATCAGGATCTATGGAGGATTGCATGTAGAATTTTGGTGACTTTTTAGACCCTTTTGTCAAAAAAAAAAAAAATTGCCTAGCAACAAATCTAGCCACATTTTGAGCAGCCATTAGCAACTGTCTGATTGTTTCCCAATGACCAATCACTGATCAACCTTGTGTCCAAACGACCAATCACTGTTCGCCATTGTTCCCATGAACTAATCTCTGATTACCCTTGTGTCCAAATGACCAATCACTGACTGCCATTATTCCCATGAACCAATCACTAATCACCCTTGTGTCCAAACGACCAATCACTGTTCGCCATTGTTCCCATGAACCAATCACTAATCATCCTTGTGTCCAAATGACCAATCACTGATCACCTCTGTTCCCATGAACCAATCACTAATCACCCTTGTGTCCAAATGACCAATCACTGATCACCACTGTTCCCATGAACCAATCACTAATCACCCTTGTGTCCAAACGACAAATCACTGATCGCCATTATTCCCATGACCCAATCACTGATCACCCTTGTGTCCAAACGACAAATCACTGATCGCCATTATTCCCATGACCCAATCACTGATCACCCTTGTGTCCAAAGGACCAATCACTGACTGCCATTATTCCCATGAACCCATCACTAATCAACCTTGTTTCCAAAAGACCAATCACTGATCGCCATTGTTCCCAACAACCAATCAGTAATCACTATAAAGACACCTACTGAATGACCTCATCTGGAGACTTCTAGAGACTTTTTGAACATGCATTAGTTAATATCCCCTGAAAAGAGTTGGCAACAGTGATTGGGTCTTTTGTATCAGCAAAATAACTCATCTTGTGCATCTGTACGTAACTGCTGAGGTGACATGGTGGTTATTTCTTAATAAGGTATGCCCACAAATTAATATATTGAGACCATGAGTTAATATTTTCAGGCCACAAACTAAGTATTGTGGGAAAGTCATATTTAATACATGGCCTCTTTTTGGGCAGGAATGAGAATTCGCTTAAGGTGCCATGGGCTAATGGTATATCCACATCGCAAAACTAGTGACTCCAGTATGTCTTTATTCATCATTCCAAGATTGAAATAAAGTTTAATATTATCAATCATCTCCACGCTTAGCTTTCTGTGGCCACAATGGACCAATTCAACTCTCTGTGTTACTCATTTTAAATTACAATAGTAATTATCCGCAAGTTAATTAGTCTAATTTGTGGCAAGAAAATACCTTTAGATCTTGAGCTTGACTCATGGCCACACTTATTAAAAAAATAACAACCACATCACCTCAGTGGCTCTGTGCCTGTTTGCTTTAATGAATATACAATTTCAAGCGTTTCTACCTAAGTACAAAATACACCGAAATTAATTTAGCACCTGCAGTAAGCCTGAAAGTCACCTCAAATTAGTAAAGTTTTTAAAAAACTTATGAATTATAAGTTAATTATGCTTAATATTGCTGTGGTAAAGTTGGTTTTATGTTAGATATTTGCAGGGCATAACAAAGGTCCACACTTTTTTATTTTTTTGCTTTATATCATATCGTGCTGCATATCATATGTATTTGTGCATTATTATTTCATTATGATTACATTAGATCATTGTTATTTTTGTCTGAATTCGAAACAAGTATTCTTATGTGTTGGCTCTTTGACTCCTAAACCTAGGTATCAAAAGGGCAAATGTAGGCATAGACCCCTGAGGGTGAAAGCATAATTTGGAATTTTCTACCTACAGACACTGTACAAGTGGAAATTTTTGAACTGTAATGAGTGTGTGGGTCTGAAGACCACATTTTCATGTCTGCGTTTATGAGTTGGCCCTTTGTTCTTGTTAAACACTTGACCCAGTTTAGTCATGTAGACATTGTACATGTGTCTGACCAAGGAATATGACTAGAGCCCTTCGAATCAAACCCCACTGCAGACATGATTTCTATCATGGTAATCAAATATGGTAATCAAAACATTCAGTTCCTTGAAAAAACCACCAACTGCCACTTACAGATTACCATCAAATCTGCATAACTGAATACATTCCTTACAACACCTTTGTGTCTTTAAATCTAACGTTTACTCCATGCTTCTCTCCCTGTTTCTGCCCCGAGTCCATAACATATCATTATTGTAATAAATTCACACATTCATGCCTGGCAGCATGTGCTGTCACAACTCTCGTTCCAACATGTTCAAAACTTTCTAGTAACTTTCCACAAAAAAAAAAAAAAAAAAAATGTCACCAATCCAGAACATCTACCCCTTTGATGATCACAGTAGGACATAGTGTCCTTTTTTAGTATAAATCATTAAGCAGTTACATACTGTATAAATCTTAAAGAATGGGTCAGAATGTCTATTATAGAACGCTTTAGAAAAACATTCCTGTGAGTAAGTTAATAATAACTCTATGCGGATTATATTGCAACACTGTGTACACAAAAGATTTGGTCTCATGTGAATGTGATGGAAATGTCAATTTCATATTAAATTCAACTGTAAAAAATAGTTTACATTCATTCATTCATTTTCAGGAATCGTTTTATCTAGGTCAGTGTTGTGGTGGATCCTAGGAACACTAGGCATGACGTGGGAATACACATTTACACACACTCAGGGGCTATTTTCATAGCCAATCCACCTACTAGCATATTTTTGGGAGGTGAGATAAAACCCTGAGGACGTGGACTGTGGATCCTGGAGCTGTGAGGCGGCCATGCTGCCTGCTGCAACCCAATATATTGTTTACAAGTTAAAATAATTATAATGTAATTCACAAAGTTAAAATAAAGATGCTAACAAGCGCCATTTACTTAATGTTAATTTAGGTTGGAGGTGTTCAGCTGACTAAAAAGGTTGGGAACCCTGAACTATAGTCTCAGCCCACTGCTTGCAGAGCGTCTGATGTTTATAGACTTTTCTGGCAAGATTCAGAATCTTGAGGGCTGCAATCTGATTGGCTCTCCATACTTCCACATAGTACATACATACAAATTTGGTACATCGTGACTCATCCTGAGATTTTCGGAGCAAGATATAATCACTGGATTGAAACATGTTCACAGCATCACTTCTTAAAATTTATTTCTGAGTTTTGCATAAAGCAGTTAGTGACTAGTAAATATGAAACTTTCACGAGTTTGCTGACTGGCTGCAGGAAAAGTCTGTGGTCTGTCGGTTGCAGTATAAATCAAATGGCATCTTTCTGTCAAAGGGACTGAATTGAATTTAAGCTTAACAATAAATTAATTTAAAAAAGTCTTGCTAGTTATCAATGAAAAATGTATAAACATTGCTCTGGTGTAGCTATCTGTAAAGAGACGCTTATTTAATATTTATAAAAGACCGCTCCTGTCAATGCCAACGCTTAGGGGGGGAGGCTGTAATTTAAGTTTTCTGCCATGGGGCAAAGCTTTGTGCTTTGTGCTTTCTCAGTTATGTGAAAATCTGCATTTTTTGTCTTATTAACTTCAAGAGAAAAAAATAAGTCTGTCGAGGAAAAAACTGTTTATAGCTGTTATAACGTCAGTTAGATAAGTTACAACAGGAACTAACTTGTCTCATAAGACATTCCATAACATTAAATATTACTTTAAATGGATGAAAAGTACAGAGTGTCATTCTTTCATTAATAATTGTTATGTAGTGCTGGCAAATTGCTGTGGTATAAAGGGAAAAAACACACTTTGGGACGTGCTGTTATAGGAACAGTCATTTATTATTTTACTGTCTTGGTTTATTCCTTACTTAGAAATAATGAGAAATCTCTAATTGTTTCTAATGTTTGTTTTTTTTCAGAGGACTGAGGTGGAAAACAACCCTGAGAGATCCTCAGCCTCAAAACTGCCTACATTCTTCTTCCGAATCAGTGTGGATTAAACATACTTCTATCCCAGCATTCCACACTTCGAACTGTACTATAGTTACATTTGTTTTGAAAAATTGCTTACAGCATTAAACATCATGGCCGCCTCCTTTCAACACCCTTGTGCTGCTTTTCGCCATATTTGGCTTAACTTGTTTAACTGTTTATCCTCTATTTCTAACATAGTATTTACAGATATTAAAATACAGCTTCTAAATGCAATATGAACAAGCACAATTTTGGGGTGTGTTTCTTTTTAATGCTACAAATATTCTACAGTCAGCCTCAGTGGTCACTCCAATTTTTTTAGCATATTTAATACGTTATATATTTTATATAACGTATGTTATAGTATGATATTTCCTATAGCTTATGATATCAGTTGTATGTAAGTATGTAAGTAAAAACTGTTTATTTACATTAGAGAGTTTCACTGAAAAAGAGAGAGTTCATACAGACAAGGATGAGCATGAGCGTTTTTAGAGACACTGGTATTCTGAACATTGCAGTTTTGTAATGTTTTCTCGAAAGAAATCTGCATAAAAATATATTTTTTTATAATCAGAGGCATCCTAACAGCAGTCTGAAAAGGTAAAAAAAAGATTCATACTCTCATTTCTGTGAGTTATATTTGATTTGCATACTCGGCGGATTAAGTACCAGACAGCCATTTGATTCAAATAAGAATTAACCAACTGATACTTTTTTTCCAACACTGAACACAACAGAAGATTTGACTAAACGTTTTCGCCTGAAGCTTTTGTACAATAAGGCTGCTTTGAAAACTGGCACATGTATTCATTCATTTTCCATAACCGCTTTGTCCTGGTCAGGGTCATGGTGCCATACAATATAGCAGAGTTTAAAGAAATTGTGCCATAAATGTGCAATTTTTACAGTGAGCTGTTTTTGAGGATTCAGTATTTTGTTAGTGAACTGATTTATAGCTGCAATGACTCAACTATCATGACTTTTCCGGGATCTATTAAAAGCCACAAATAAAAAAATCAACAAAAGTACTGAGCTAAAATAACTTCCAGCTTTGTATGTTTCTAGCTTCCTTCCTAGAAAAATGAAAACCAGTAAGCGTTCTTTGGTTGTCTCTTAAAAGTTTTATGTATCCGACAACAGAGTGTTTTTAGGAGGTAATGAACCCTTAAAGAACACTTTTTAAGAAGCCATTTTTAAGAATGTTTGTATCTAAATCATTATTTAATTAATATCATAGTGTACACTCCTAGCAACAAATGTTCTACATAGGACCAGAAACAACTGTGGAAGCCATTGTTGTTGATAAACCATTTTAAAAGGTTCTTTAAAGAACAATACACAACAGGTTCTCTACACAACCCTGATGCTGCTATAAATAACAATGTCCTCTTAATTTTATTGGTCCAAATGGATTTTTAGTTGAAAACGTCATAACTGTTTAAAATTCCATTTATACATGGTTCTATGTACAACCATAACTTTTCCTAAATGACTCCTGGTTAAGTAAGTTTTTCACTTTGGGGTTGTGTGTTATTGGAAAATGATTAAAGACTGCATGTATAATGCATCCTGATACAAAGTGGAGTTATTGTTACCATGCCGAAACTGATTATTTTCATACTTTCATTCAGCATGTCCTGAAATGTTTTATTCCTCTTATACCACAGCAAATTGCCAATGATTACATATTGTTTTGATTAAAGAAAACATTGTGTCCAGTTACATCTGCAAAACAATTTCCTTCCTGTTATCACTTACATTATAGCAATCATTCCCTCACCAGCCATTTCTTATTAAACCTTATTATTATGTGGACCATCTGTTGTAAAATTCCCTGTGAATTAGCTGTTACTATAGAAACGATACCATATTCGAACAGACGCATTAATGTAAACCTACTATCAGAGCTGCTGTTATAGAAGATTCAGCTACACCTCCTGACCAATCAGAATCAAGAGTTCAATAGTGATATGGTATAAGAGTTATAAGAGTCTAGCTATTATAGAAACAGATTTGCAATTTTAGTCACCTACTATTTATTTGCTCATAGATTTGGAGCTGTAAATACGTTTTATAAATTCTATAGTTAAGCTATAAAATAAAAACATGTTGATAAAGAATAGTATCCTTGTTATCACCAGATGCAGATGCATGTCTCTGTCTAACTCTAATACCTCGAGCTGAACATCTTAGCTGAGAAAAGGTGCTAAAAATGGAACTGTTACTTTCCCGTTTATCCAAGTGAGTCATACAGACAAGCATAATGTAAAAGTATCACTGTTGTTATGCAGCATTTGAGAAATAAAGGCTTCTTGTAATGCACCACCAATTAACTGGCTCTGACCTCAGGTTGACTGCAGACTGTGCTCTCCTTTCACCCCGAATTTAGACGGGAGACGGGTTAAATAGGAGACAAATGAACCACGGCCACAGAGAAAAAGAGTGATGGATGGTAGGATTGGAAGACTGTGTCAGGAAGACTGAGAACAAAGGACAAGAGGAGAGGTCAAAGCTGCCTGGGTCCTCAGAGGATGTGGCTTTTGTGGCTGCTCGGCAAGGAGACAAGGGCTGACCTAGTTTTTTGCACAGGCACGTCTATCACTGATGCACAGACCAGTGATTTCTCCAGCAAACATCACAACCTCGCTCCAGGCCTCCCTTTCAGATTGCCATGGTTTCATGAAGAGGCACCTGAGACGACACAATGCTCCAATCTGTATAGGAAGATTGCAGCCAATCAGTGGCCCCGGATCCTGCTGCCTCTCCACTGCAGGCCAATTTACTGTGTCATTGTTGTAATGTGTACCCTCCATAAAGAGACAAAGCAAACTGCATGTGGCTGCAAGGACGCACCAAGGTAGTTTTTGGAGTAGTTGCATTTAAAATAAGATGTGTAAGAGCTCCCAGGATAATCATGTCCATGTGACATGCATTTCTAAGGTTACTTGTACAGTTGTCATTCATATAAAGCCGCACTATCACAGTACATTTAAAATAACCCTAACCGGTAGTAAGAGTATTCAGTGTGATGCTCGCTCTATCGTTTAAAGATAATCATTGTGCTGCAATACTTTCGAGAAACGTATCCCACATATGAGACAAGTAAAATCTGTGTTAAGATAAAGAATGACTAAAAAAATGCAAAAATGCAACAAAAAAAAAAAGATTCAACTGCACAGTTAGTAAATTCCCTTTAAGGTTAAAGTGATGAGCTAGGCAATGACAACATGACACATTTCCACGTTTCCTTTTCTGTACACTCAGAGGACCGAATAGAACAAAGTCTTTCATAAATGAATACTCATATGCGTATATCAACCATAGCACTCCAGACATTCCACAGAGCCTGCCTTTATGGATGACAAGCGAGCCATATGAAATCCTGTTTGGAGATTGCCAAAAGCATGTTGGAGACTCAGCAAACATGTGGAAAATGGTTCTCTGGACTGTTGAGACCAAAATGTGAGACCAACAATTGAGACCAAATGACCAAAACTTTTTGGCCTTGGCACAAAGCGCTCCATTTGGCAGAAACCCAAAACTGCTCATTGCCCTGAGAATATCTTCCCCACAGTGAAGCATGGTGGTGGTAGTATCATGTTGAGCGTTACCCTTTGCCTCTTGGTTGTAACACTACAAAATGCTGGGAGTATAAACAAAGTGTTCAATCCATGGTCATTGTTAGCAAATGGTGTGTGTCATGCATGGTCTCTGAACCAGAGTTAATCTGTCTTTTCATCGCAGAACGTCTTGCAGTGGCATTCAATTCCAGCGATAGTGAGTCGACTGAACCAGACAGTTTCTGCTCCAGGCCTAATGCTGCATCAGAGGCCAAGCGAGTATTGCAACATTTCTGACCTCTGAGTAGAAAAATCCATTTGAACAGCTCTCCATCTTGCAATTCCCACCCAGAAAGTCAAAAAAAAAAAAAACCCCAAAAAAAACCTCTGACTTCTCTGTGTTGGAAATCCATGAGATCATTTCAAAATGGTGGCACAAAATAAGAACATGTGATTACCACATACAGAGGAGAGTGGAATAATTCAAAAGGCTAATGCACTGTAGATATTTGATCATGTTTTATTTAATGCTATTAACACTGAGTTATCATAGCCTACAACTTACATCCACTTTTCAAATGAATGAAGCACTATCTAAACAACTGCCCTGGTGGCTTTTAAAAGCAATTTGAAAGCTGTTTTTTAAAATATATATAGTCAAGCAAGTTCTATCATACTGTGAGCATCCATTTAGTCAACTTAAATAGCTGAAGTTGCACAAACACTCTGAGGTGAAAAGTAGTTCCGAGTCAGAAATAAAGAGACATGAACATGGGATAATATTCACTGACCAAGCTAACAACATAGAGCTAAGTGCAGTAAGGTTAGCTGACTAACATTTGCTAATATAGCTAGTGGTCTAGTATTGTACAAACATTCATGTCTGGGACTGGCCTAAAGCTAATATACTCTTTATCTGACCAGCCATTTTTTAATTTTTTTTTTCACTTTGTACTGAAAAGTGAATGCTAGCTAAGGTTACTGCTAAGTCCTATATTGCTAGCATGAACAGAGTATATATATATATATATATATATATATATATATATATATATATATATATATATATATATATATATATATATATATATATATAATATATATATATATATATATATATATATATATATATATATATATATATATATATATATATATATATATATATATATATATATATATATATATATATATATATATATATATTAATAGGCAACATAAACCTTAACAGATTTTTCAGCTTCATTCACAAGCCTAACCGTTGGCCATGCTGAAGTTCTCCGTCACATCCTTTCATACTCAACCTCTGTATTTATTTGTCATTAAATAAAAAACGATTCTAAAATTACAGTCTGTAACGGACTTTTTTCCATGTTCTTTTCTTGAGGGACTCCACACACATGTGATATATAACTGCTGATTCTAGGACAGATTGTTGCCAGAATGTTGGGATGATCTAACCAGCCCTTTGATTAAAGCCTAGAAGATAAATCATTTTGTAATTACAGGCAACTCCTGGTCTGCTCTCCGTGTTCATTATGTAACCAAGGCAACCACGAATCAAACATGTCTTAGACATGGAGTAAATGGTAAATGTAGCTCCTGCTGTTTAGCGAAAGACTTCATCTGTGTGTGTGTTTATCATGACGAATATCCCCCAGAGAGCAAAGGACCACCTTCACAGGATTTGCATTGATCAGTAGAAACAAACTCACATATTGTTCTCAGATCTGTCAAGTTAATGATGTGTCATGTTCATTCAAATATACTACAAAGTTTACCACAACCATACTAATGTATATCTGGAGAGATGAACAGTTTACTTTTCATATATATCATGTTGTTGTTGCTCTTCTTCTTCTTCTGGCTGCTCCCGTTAGGGGTCGCCACAGCGGATCATTGGGCCACATGTTTGATTTGGCATAGTTTTTTATCTCAGATACCCTCCCTGACGCAACCCTCCCATTTTATCCGGGCTTGGCTGGGTTGGTTCCCTGCTCGGGACTCAAACCCGGGCCACGGCAGCGAGAGCGTAGGATCCTTAGCCGCTAGACCACCAGGGACCCACTCTCCATATATATCATGTCTAAGTATATTTAAGAATATTTTGAAGAGAAGTACACGAGTGTTCTTTTGATATCCTGGTTTAAGTACATTAATATACTTTTTACCTGCTAGCCTTTGTAAGTATACTTAAAGAGAAGGACACTATGTGCCAAGTATTCTATATTTCAAGTATTATTTTAGTAGTAGATGTAGTTCTATGGTTATAAGTAGAATTTGAGTTAGTTATGTATTCAGATCTACACATTTATTGCATAGTTGAAAATTTGTTCACATCCTTTTCAGTACAAATACAAGATACAGAGATTTTATCTTTTTCAGGACAAATACAGGATATAGAGATAGCGAGTGTTTTCACTTATAGTTCTTTTTAAATGAACCACGGTCAGTCCTTCTAAAGCGGACCCGAAAGGGAGCTAGCTGCAAATGACCTCAGTGCTTTTGCTGTTGTTCACACTACAGCTCCTTTACCACAGTGTAATAGCTGTGTAGCACGGAATTATGGATAGTGTCATTCAAAGTGGTTGCTTTACATAATGCTATCATTTGGCTGTGGATGAAAAATAGAGCTTTTTAAAAATAGAAGCAACAAACAGTTTTGATCTTGATCCAATCCAAACCAACTCATGCTTCATGCCATAGATCTCCTGACTGTTTAGCTCATGTGACTGGTTAGTGTAGAAAAAAATGCATACATACACAACATATATTACATACACGCTGTGTGTTTATAATAATATACAGTAACTACTGTTTCTGCCATTGACACATTAATAAAATCACTGCTGCGAAACTACTTAAGCTCTACAGCATAATTTTTTTCAGCATTTTTTTCAGTTAGGTGACAGAAAGCTGTATGTACTTACAGCAACCTACAGGTTCTTTATCCATAAAGTGAGCAAAATGTGACCAACTACTTTGTCTTCACAATGCACAAATCAAGTGGACCACAAAATGAAGCACAAAGGGGAAAAAATGCTGAGTCATCGATCCGAGACCACTTGGAGCAGCGAAGTGTGAAAACACCTGGAGATAGAGAAATGTGCTGTACATTTTCACTAAACAAAAATGGTCAAATAGTGTTCATGTTAAGATATTAACAGTGGAAAAATCAAAACAAGATGAATGAAGTTCCCCTTCTGAAGGTGATATAAATAGCTCTAGACCTGTCAACCTTCCTTATATTTTTCTCTTTCCAATTAATAAATGGGGGGCACAAACTTTTGCACTGTTTTCTTTTTTTTTTTAACAGCCATTTTAGGATTCATAAATCCTGATCTGCTTGTCACTTTTGATGTATGCACACAGATCAGCCGCATACCCTGAGTCTGCTGGGTCACATATCAGACACTCCACTGCTTCTCATGCCAGTGAGAGACTTTCCTTTTCCAAGTCAAGAAGAATGATTTAGAGTTTAGCAAATTTACTACCTGTAGAGTATAATTAACCTTTCCATTGGCTGAGCCAAGGGAAAGATCTAAAAATGATTTGACCTCTCCCCACTGGTAAAGCCAGCCAATGACCCAGTTCAAGGCCAGGCTCTGCTTATGATGTGGCTTGTCCTTATCTTGCTTGACCCGGATAGTTGCTAAGTGGTTTCCTAAAGCAGCCTCATCTAACCAACAGAGACAGAAAAAGTCAACATACTACACTGATTTACTAAACCAAAGGTACATTAAACATGCTAAACGTTTCCCACCCCAGCCCAAGCTGTCATGAACGTGATTATTCCAGCCCTGTACTGTCTGTTAACGTAATCATTTCAACTGAGTTACATAAAGAAAAGGTTTGTGTTTGCCTTGGGGTCAAATTCAAGAACCAGACATACAGACAATTGTTGTTATCCCAAGTTCTTCTACAGCCTTTTAATTAATTGCTGCAAAATATTTAATTAAAACAAAATCTCAATTCAAATTGTTTATCATAATTTATTGTCTGATTTCCTTGCAGAAATCCAGTTCTTGTTACGTAAGAGTCATTTGTTTATCATATAATGAATTTCCAACTTAGTAGCTAAGGGCTGTATTCAGAATTGCTGACCAAAATTACAAATGTATGAAATATAAATAAATAAATATACATAAAATATATTTATGTGGGGAAAGTTACACATATTCAGAGTTGACTTACGCACATGCTTAGGTCAAATTTCTGGGTGTGGCATTGAGATTATGCAAATTATCTGCATGTACTTTCATACCAAAGAGACTGACAGATGGACAATAATTTACACTAATCACGACAATGATTATTATTATTAGAGTATCAATGTGTATCTATTCATAGAACATTTCTGTCTGCTCAAGCAGAAACATTTGGGAAGGGAAATATAATTATGGGGATTAGATATACTTACTGTGATGCAATGAAAATTTTGATTATCTAATTAGTTGCTATATATATATATATATATATATATATATATATATATATATATATATATATATATATATATATATATATATATATATATACGCATATATATATATATATATAGTCACAGATACACAGAGACTGAAAAACAGAGAAAAAAAAATGACAAGCTCAGTTCAGTTAAAAGCCCCAGGGCGTGTGTGTGTGTGTGTGTGTGTGTGTGTGTGAGGTTCACTAACTACTCTATTGGGTGTGTGATAGAGTGATAGGGACCAAAAAAACAAACCTGATAGAAACTCTATGCATAGACAGTGTGTGAAATGGAGACACGTGACACACCGAGAGACCCAGGTGAGTTAGAAGAACCACATTGTACAGAATAAGCTGCTTACAGACGGCGGTTTGCTCATGCCCCTGGGGCCCACCAGTGTTTCCTGCTGGTGGAATTACAGCAATGCTAGGCCAAGCCTGTGCACCAGTTCACTTTCATCTCATCCCAACTCCCTGCAATGCCACACAGGTCAGCTTATTTTAGTTACAGCCACACAGATAGATGAATGTTTGTTTCCTTTGCGAGGCATGGTCCTGGGCACGCTGCTCACCGGGGCAACCTGAGAAAGGGAGGACCGTCTAACCACGAGCCACAGGCATGGCACAACACGGAGATGAAAGCAACAAGGAACCTGCTGTATTGAAACTGGAACCTCTCTTTACACACACCAGCTCTATCGCTTAGCCCCCTTGTTCTTGGGATTTGAGAACATGATAACATAGGGGGGTTTATGAGCCAGTGGATTCGTCATCTGTCCTGTCCATCATTCATTTTAATTGCATATTAGACATTAGACATGGAAATGGAAATTAAATTCCCAAACATGCACCATCCTACCATTCCTGGACTTGCTCTAATGAACTCACAAGTTCAACACTCAGGTTCCCATGAATTCTAATACTGAATCCCCTCTTGCAATGACAGGATCATATTTTTTTTTATGATGCAAGAACATTGCCTTTTGGCGATACGTGGAATTTCAGTTCCGAGGATCAGCAGTTTAAGGCTGTCACATTGTGTCTAAAAGCGGACAGCTAAAGACACGCCACGCTGGAATGCTGTAAGCGAGGAGGGGACACAATACTTGGAAATGTCTTGGGTTCGGAGAAAAGAAGGAATGAGAGAGAAAAAAAAGGGACGCGCAGATTCTTTCGCAAGCTTTTGTGGGCTCCTGCAGAAATGTTACTTAATATGTTTGACACAGGTGAAAGGACATTGAAAAAAAAAACATAAAAATGTCCACAGCAGCTGAGAACATAAAAAAACATTGGATTTCTGGAACTGAGTGTGGAGCTGCAGTATCTCTTCCCTTTGTGATTCTTATGAAAGAGAGTGGAAAGGGTTTATACAGTAAAGAAACAACTGTACCAGCACAACAGGATTGTTAAGCTTTACTAGGTTAATATTTTACAACGTATGTGGCTGCAGTGCAAAAAAAACAAACAAAAAAAAAACAGTACTGTAAGGATTCTTAATTAGAGTTTGAACATTGCAAACTGCAATTTCAGCATAAGCATTTTTGTTGAGCAAACAGGAACAGTAAGAATATACGCATTAGCTGTTCAAAAACATTAATTAAGTTGCCACTCATAGCCAGTCCACCCACTGTCTATGCACGACGCAAACCCTGTGCTTTAGCTTTAAATGCTCTGTTGCTCTGTTATTCTGCATGCGCTCTGGGGAGTCGAGGTGTTTGGTGAAAGTCTGTTCGTAAGTCATGTGACTTCTTAAGACCAATGTAATCCATGTAATCTAACCAGGCCTAAATGAAGCATGCCACCTTCAGAGGAATGATTGGCCCACAACACCAGGAAGTGCCAGGGGAATAGTTTCATAAGGCTCAAGTTCCACCGGGAACAATGCTGACGGAGTGTTTGGGACACAATGAACGGGAAAGCATGGCTCAGAAAACTCAACGGTGATTCTGCAATGACAACGAAAGATCCCAATGCTTTGTGAATGATTCTAGTTCAATTACAAATATTGTCGAAGCCTTGATTTTCTTATAGTGAGCATAGTGATTTCTCTCAGTTGGATGACGGGAACGCTGTGATTTATCCAAATTACACACAAAAACACTCATCTAGAACACCCAGATCACAATATTTCCAACAGATTCTCACTTCAAGTTTTTAATGAACATTTCTATATCAGTGGTGAATTGGCACCCATCGAATATGTAAGGAATAATATACTTTGGGACGAGCTGTTATAGGAAAATAATCAACAACCCTGACATTACTGTTTACCACCCTGAAGTTGATTATTTTCCAAAAACAGCATGTGCCAATTTGTTTTATTACTCTTATACCGCATTAATTTGCCAGTGATTACATTTAAACAATGACATTTTATCCATTTAATCCATTTATAGTGACACATAATGTTGTGAAACATCCATGAAACAAGTTAGTTCCTGTTATCACTTATATTATAGCAGCTATAAACAGTCGTTCCCTCACCAGCCTCTCTCTTTCTCTCTTAAAGCTACTAAAAAAATGAAACTTCCATCTCCTGAGAGAAAACTCACTAAACACCATATCAACAATTACATTTGGTTTTTTACTCTGTTTATGTGGAGCTTCCGCCACAAAAATCCCTGTGTACGCTGTTATGGTAAAGTATTAAAACAAGCTAGTTCCACATTCTGAACTACTTTCAGGAAAGAATCAACACATTCTCCAATCAGATTCGAGAATTCAACAGTGCTGTGGTATAAAATATTCTAACGGGGAGTTCATAATACATTATTATTATTATCTCACAATCCAATTGGAGGTATGTAATCTTATACAGTTCAGGTTTTAATGGGTAAGTGCATTTATACATTTGCACAGATTTATTTTCTAGTTTGCAAACTTACAAATCTTCATTTGAGGCCCTCTATAAAACTGATCCCAAACTCAGCCCCTTGTTTTTTTGTGCTGGGTTTAAAGTTCAGCTTCTCTTACAGACACATGCCTCTCACTTCCTCATCTCCAGCTCAGAGGAAGCTGAGCACATGGTTCCCATTTCTGACACTGATCTGAGAACAGATGATCTGGGGAAGTCGCTTTTGAAGGCACCAGGAGAAAAGAGGAAGTCATACAGAAAAGAGAATGGAGGTTTGAAACTGGAAGGGAGAAAAAACCCAGAAACACAATCTTCTGGGACCTGTTTGGTCACTTGTGCATTCTCGGTATTCTCGCTACTGTGACCCATTTAAAGTGGCATTTGGCTGGTTAAGTTTTATACACTTCCTGTGCAGGAGTAGTGGCTTGCAACCACATCTGAAACCTGTGGGCCCTCCTTTGGCTTGAAATACTTTGAGAGGAAAGCTAAACACTAAACCTGACCAGAGAACAGCTTTCAGAGCAAAGACACACTGGCTAATTTAGAGTTTGTAATGACTGAGCGGCTGTGCTTCCCGAACACGTGTAAAGACAACCATCTGGCCTCATAGAACAAAAAAAAACGCAGCATAAACACTATGGACTACAGCGTGTAGTAGCTAATGTAGTGGAGTGAGTGAGCAAAATGGCTTCACAAAGAGTGAGACATTTTCTACTTAAAAAAAATATTCACACACCAGTAATTCTATTTCTTAAAAAAATTAAACAGTGTCTATTTTGACCTGGGTGAAAATAGCATTGACTACACAGTACAGCTATTTGTACCATTTTACACAAAAACCACAAGAGCTTGTGTGTAACAGAATTGGTCTGTCCTTATTTAGCTAATTTAGCAACACAGCACTCTGCTAAAATTGCCAGCTAAGTTGTTACTTAGTGTGTGACTTTAGTACCTAGCCATATTTCCTAACAAGCTGGCTAATATTAGGTGAAGTATTACTGTATATCCCGATGTTAATTACTAGCTAACTTTAAGTTAACTATTATATTGTGTAAACCAGTAGCTATGTTCACGAGCAAGCGAGCTAACATTACGCTAATGCTGCGTTCAAGGTGATGTTGCAGCTTGTGATTTCTTGACTACAACCAGGAAAAAACCTTCAAAAACTTCCCTCAATTTGAAATTATAACTCATTAACTTGGGGTAGTATTCTCAACTTCCGCTTCCTTCCCTGTTTACGGACCGACATCAAAACAACATGGCCGTGTACTCTGTGAACAGTGTAAAGTCCCCCTTCTCTACCTTTAAATGAGTTTATAGCAGTATTGGCTTTAGATCAGTTAATATACAGACACCGTACTTGGTTAAATCATCAACATTAGAGTTATCACTAACGTTAGCCAGCTAGCTTGTTGCTAATGCTACTCACTGTTGTCTGCTGTTGTTGTTGTGCTGCAATTTCAGTCCAAAATGTTGTACGAATGTTTGAAGTTCACTATAGGAGAAAAGAACCAATAGAAACTCAGGCTTGTAACTAGAAAAGTGCGGGTAAAGTAGCTTTTTATGAGCTTTGCTCTGAGAGAGCAGACAAAAGGCACGCCTTCGATGTTTATTTTTTCACTTCACACATTGAACATGCTGAGCTGGGAAATGACTTTATAACTTGCAATTTACCACTTCCAAGGCACCATGACCACAGCATAACTGTTGCATAATATAACCCAGTAGGATTCATTACATTGTGAATCCAATGGAAAACTAAATATCTTACTAAATTACTAATCTTTCATCCCAGAATCGCCACATGCTTATTTAGCAACAATAACTGAACTAGCCAGCTATATAAACACAGCACTGCACACAAGTTGCAAGCTAATGTCCTAAATACTTTGCAGGAACTGCTTCTGAGCAGAACTGCAAGAAACTTTGGAAATCCCCTCGCTTCATAATCTTTAAGGAACAGTAGGATGATTGCACTTAACTCCTAGCTACATTTAAAAAATAGGTTGCCCTTTCAGGTTTAAATCATAATATGAGACTTTGAGATGAGTCATATTTAGCTTTAATAGAGCTCTGAGAAACTTTCCCCGAAATGATGCTTTAAAATAAACGATTTCCATTAGACAAAGTAATTATGCAGCTCTTCCTCAGGTGAGGCTGCAGCAAAAATGGCAAGATCCTGATCTCTTTCGAAATGCCGCCATTTTATTTAAACAATAAACTGTGAGCTTTCACATGTCACGTACTGCTGTTTAAAACTCACTCTCTTGTTGGATGGACATCTAAGATCCTCGTACTGTTCTCAAAGCGTGTGAACGCTCAGGACTTTTTGCAGAAGCAGAACGAAGAAGTAGAACGCTGAGGTTACCTCTGTAGCATTAGCTATGATTTTAGTACCTAGCCAAGTTTGCTGGCAAGCTAGCAATTGTTAGGCTAAGTATTATATTCCAATGTTGGTTACTAGATTAACTTTGACATTGTGTAAATCAGAAGCCAAGCTCGCTAGCAAGCTACCTAACATTACGCTAACTGTTATGTAATTAAAACTATTAGCTAAGCAGGAATCGGCACTGATCGAATGAGGGAAAATAGCTTTTGCTACAAATGTACCTCCCACACCCAGTCTTAATCTTAATCTTCCAGGACATGTCTGCTGATTCAGACATTCCTCACACACTCCTTTTCCCATTAACTCAACAGCAGCTAATGAATAAATACGCTTTAAGATGAATAACTGAATAATAAGCTGGGAACGCACAGGGAATATGTAACAGTCTTTACGATTATCCTATTCTGTGTTAACATTCACGCAGCATTGATGATTAATGCATCAAACTTTTCACAAATGCAGGAAAGATGAAAAACTGGTCTAGTTTCACATCTCTGTTGCACAGTGCCCTGGAGGGAACCATCGCTGATGAGTAATTAACCCACGTGAATACGATGGCACTAGATGACTCATTTCAAAGAAGAAAAGCCATCTAGAGTAATCATTACATCTAAAACTGCATGATGAGCATCAGGAGAAAAATTAAAAAAAAAATAATAATAATAATATGACAGTCAAGAAAATGACATTACTGCAAAATTCCTGCTTAAATGACAGCTCTGTTGAATTCTCAAATCTGATTGGTTGGAAGATATTATTAATTTACATTAACAAAGTTTACATTAATGTAAACTCTTTCTACTTGTTATTTATTCTACAGCAACAACTTAGCCTTGCAAAGAACTTGTACGATCGGCACTCCACCTAAACAGATAACAAAAATGGTTGACGTTTTCTGTGAGGGATTTTGGAAGGAGTCTCCAGTGTCAGTTCTTTGTAACAGTAACAGTCTTCAGGGTAGAGGATGGATTTCTCAATAACATGACAAGCTACTTCTTTTGTCATTGAGAGAAAGTTTAAATGGATAAGAAGTATGACACGTCATTCTGTAATAAATATAAGAATGTGATCATTAGCACGTTACTGTTGTATAAGGGAACTAAAACACTAATGTGATTGTTATGGGAAAATAATGAACTGTCCTGTAACATCATGGCCCCAACATTTTTTATGCTTAAATAACTGACACAAATGTATGTGAGCCGCTGAACTACAGCTAGTTGGTTTCATACATTGATTAATTCTGCTACAATACATGCTAAAATACTTTCCCGGCTCCGCCATTTGATCTAGACACAAAGCGTTGTTATTCTTCTCTAGTAGACACTGACTGTTAGGATCAGACATTCATTTGAATAATAACTATTCCGCTTGACAGACAAGTTTACTCTCATTATAGGTGAACCAGTCTTTGAGAGAAGCACACATACCTCAGGGCATCCACCGTTACACACCACCTCACCATGGAATGACTGATACACACACACACACACACAGATATCAAGTGAATACACTAGCACCTTCAGAACCAGGCAGTGCTTTCTTGGCTTGTCATGGATCTAAGAAATGCTTCATATATTAATTGGATGAGCTCCTGCAAACTTCAAACACTCAGAATTATGATTCATGGCCATGTTCGTGGGAGAACTGTTATGGTCAGGTCAGGAAAGCAAAAAATCATAAACCATGGCTTCTGTACTCTCGCTATCATCAGTATCATCAATGTAATAAAAAAACAAGCACAGGCTGACACTACCCCAGTGACCCCGGTCATCTCGGCTATCGGAGATAAATCATTCTGCAGCTGTGGAAAGACAGAGCAGTGCAAGTTACACATTCACTTCATAAAGATGTCATGTCAGATAGTCAGATATTTTGCTGTGGTGGAGATGTACGTTAACAGTCCCTCGGGGATGGTGGTGTTTTCGAGCGCATTAATTCGCGCTGAGGAACGTTTGGATTGGCTGAGGGAGACACACCTCTGAGGCACTTTCACAAACCACACACACACACACATTTCTCATACTATCCTTGTGAGGACCTTCCATTGACACAGTTATCAATGCAGCTAATTATTGCTATGCTGCATCTAAATCTAAACCTAACCTCAACCACAGTAAACAAAATGAAACACTTTTGCTTTTTTTTTTTTTTATAAAAGCTGCAGTTTTGTAAGAAAAAAAAGCATTTATTCAGGTGGGGGTCAGACAAATGTCCCCACAAGGTCAAAACTGTCAGATATTCCTATCCTTACTGGGGCGTGTAGTCCCCACCAAGGCACACACACACACACACACACACAGTCACAACAAGGAGATATGCTATCTCGACAATGTTCTAGCATTGAAATGTGAAAGCACTGCCTAACACTAAAACAGTGCAATAAAAGAGGCTCATCATATGACCAAATGACAACAGAGTCTCAGTTTAATAATTGTACACACATCTCAGTGTGGAAAGAACACAATATAATGGTATCTTGTTTAGAGGCAGAAGTAATTGCACCCCAGATTCCTGCTAAAGAGCAAATGAATCTAAATGAAATATCAGTCAGCTAGGGTTTGTGTGTGTGTTTTTAGTCCTTTGTGAGGACCAAATTGTCCTCAGAGGAATACATGAGACTTTGAAGGTTGTGGGGACATTTGATTGGTTCTCGCAAAGCAAAATTAGTTTGTGCATTATTTAGCTACAGTAATATTGAAATCATTGGAAGGTCCTTACACAGAAAATAAAACCTGTGTGTGTGTGTGTGTGTGTTTTCAGTTACAGTTTGGTTTCCTGTTGCCATGCAGATGAAAAAATGTCTATGCAGATTTCTGCCAGAGATGAATATTCATCACAAGTTTAAAAAAAATGGTGAAAGCATAAAAGCATTCTGCTTCAACTAAATGGATTAATGCTCTATAGTAGATCCAGATTGGTACAAAAACAGCTCTGATAGTAGGTGTGGCTGTAAATCACAGTTTTATATTAATACACTTAAAATAATGTTATTGTTTCTATAGTAACAGCTCATTTGCAGGGACTTGTATGGCGGACGATCCACACAGATGGAAAAACATATGTAATTGTTGATATGTTGATTTTTTTCTGTAAGGAGATGTTTATTTAACATTGATGGAAGGAGTCTACAGTGTCAGAGCATTGTAACAATCAGAGGTAAAGCTGTAATCTTAAGTTTAGCAATCATGGATCATAAGACTCGGAAGGTTGAAGTAGTAGTAGTTGGGAAGACTTCGCGATATCTGAATGTTCAAGTGTGCTTTAGAGTTTTCAGACATAGGAAAATCATCGGGACCTTTCAGGTTTCTCTGTAACATGACAAGCTGCATTTGTCATATGTAAAGCTCTACTATGAGAAAGTCTTCAAGACAGAGGGCTTTGTGGTTTCTTGTGAACAAGTTGACAAGAATGTGTTTACCATAAGGGCAAATTTGAAAATAGCACAGCACGGGTGGATTTTTCCACATCCTTTTTGCAGCACTATGTGCAGGTGAGCTCATATGCAACCAAATTAATAATATGCCAGTTCTATTGTTTTGTTCTATTAGTTTCAATGATGCTTATGTCATACCTATAACAAAGCAATTGAACATTAATTGCTGTGGTTAACTAAATTGGGCAAGGCAGTACATTAGGCAAGTAAAAGTAATACAATCTTATGAAATCTTTAATCTGAATAAGTCAGACAGGTTTTTCTAAAAAGAAATGCACACGTTTGAAGGAAGGAAGGCAACATGGCTGGATTCTGTTAGATTTCCTATGAATGATGTTATAAGAAAAGGTATAAATGCTAACCCCACCCCCCTTAAACCTAACACTAACCCTAACCTTAACCTTCATAGCTATTAATACCAGTTAAGTTGAATTTGCATCTGTTAAGCCATATTGGTCTTTGTTGTGTTTTCTGGAGTATTGTTTTCAGTGGACCAGTTGAACACAGTTACAGTGCCGTGTTACGTAGACAGCAGGAGGAATTTCACTGGACATTTAAAACCTGTCCTATTTAATAGAATCATCAATGAACTTCACTGTACTAAGCTTTTAAATGCTGCCCGTACAAACTCATCACATCATTCTCTTCAGAAAAACTCCCCCCCCCCAAACTATATCCTAACTATATCTTAGAATCAACAGAAAAGGCATTAGAAAGAAAAATCAGTTACACGTGGCTCCCAGTGATCACACACTGCACATTAAGATTAGATTACGCTCTGCAGGATAACTACTGATTTTTTCCCCCCGATATAATCCCAGCTTTTTAACATTAATCATTGCAGGAACAGCCGTATATTTGCGTGCTCTTTAATCAGCGAGTGGTCCATCAGCGGAACATGGAGGACTCTTCTGTGGCGTCTTTAGGAAAAAGAGCTTCAGTATGTTAGTGTGTGTATATGTGTGTGTGCTCGTGTGTTTGTGTGTGGGAGGGCTTTTCATTATGAAAACAACGTTGCTTGGGAACATTTGGTCCATTCCATGTTCTTGTGATCTACTGGCAGTGTGGCAGGTTGAGTCATCGCAATAAGGCATGGTTCTTCAGAAAAGTCTCTTAAAGTGCTGTAAGAGAAAATAAACACTGAGAACAAGCAGACTTGTGAAGAACCTTGCAGATTCACTATGCATTATGGGATACCTGCGCCATCTTTTTTATTTTAAAACAGTTCATGTTGTTGACAGTATTCAAAGAGATCTTTGTAACTACCTCATTGTTTAATTGTTTAATTGACCTCTATTTGTTTAATTGCAGTTACTCAATAATATACTTTAAGATGAACAACTGAACAATAAGGGTTAGATAAGAAAGAAAACACCTGGGGGTGTGAAGTTAAAGGAAAATAATCAATCACAGGGTGGTGTGATGTGGCCTATTGTTATCACCCACAGCTGCGTTATTCAAAGTGTGTTAATCCTCTTATACTATTCTGCAATTTGCCAACTATTACAATATTTTATCAATTAAAGAACGAACTACTTTTTTATCCATTTATAGTTACATTCAGTGTTGTGGGACATCCTGTAATCACTCATTTTATAGCAGCTATAAATATTCCCTCGCTAGCCACTCTTTCTCTCTCTCTTTTTAAGTTAATATGACAAAAAAATTTAGCTTGTCATGTTGCAGAGAAACTGGAACGCGTAAACTCTTCTGTCCGGAAGAATTTCCCCACGTCAGAAAACGTTTTTAAAAGTTGCAGCTTTACTGTACCTCTGACTGTTACTAAGGTCTGACACTGGAGACTCCTTCCAAAAAAGTTAAACAAACATCACCTTACAGAAAACTTCACCATACGAACAATTACACATTTTTAAAATTAGTTTATTTGGAAAATCCACCATACTGTGTAAGTCGTTACTATAGAACTACTTACGTATTAGAATCGAGCACTCAACAACGCTGAGGTATGACCTTGTTTAATAATTAATGAAGAGTGTGAAATTAATATTCACGCCCTTTAAGGTTGGCTGTAATAAGTGTAAGAGATACATATTCAGCAAGAAGCCTTTTTAAGATCATAAAAATGTCAGAGACTGAAAATGCGCAAAAGACGTAGCATGCTACATTAGGCTCCAAAGATGGTAATCTGATTTCATGTATCCCATTTTGTCTACTTTCAAAAAGGAAAACATGTCCAGTAAGTTAAACAACGGTACAAAGACTACGCTTGTTGTTCTTGGAATAACATTCCTTCAAACATGATGTCATTAGCATGACAACTATTCCTCTGAAGCTGCATGGCTACGTTTAGTAGTTTGTAAGCATAGCTAGCTTTAGATTAGAAAGTTTGATAGATACCAATACAAACTACTCAGTTAACTTAATGGAAGAAGAGGTGTATCTGTAATATTTTTAATGCCTGCAAGTTTTTCAGTTTTTTAATGAAATGAAATAAAGAGCTACCTAATGCTTCGAGAAGAAAGAATGTTTTGGAGTGGATAAAAATTTAAATGGATCAGGTCATGTTAGCTAGCTACATGTACAGTCTGATATGTGTTTGTTATGGCTTAAAAGGTCACCTGCAGTTTTTATTTAATTTTATGCAATTTTATGTAATTTTATATAATTTTATAAACCAGAATGCAAAACTACACAGCTCTCTTGTCTAGAAAAGCTGTGTCTCTGGAGGAGTAGGAGGTGCACAATGACATCAGATGGTTTAAATTGGTTAGAGGGAATGTTGCATCAGGAGTAAATTTGGTCGTACTTGAAGAAATCACATTCACAGTTTACTTTATTAATGTTACACTTTTTTTTATCACTCATTCTTGCCTGAATTCACCGAAATGCCAATGTGAGTGCGTTAGTGCAATGTTGTGAATTAGATAATCACACACTCGCTAATATAGTAAAGATGAGGCCTGCAGGTCACAGAAGTTTAGCAGCTGTTTTTCTTATTAGATCATGCAGTTATTTCCCCTCAGACACATAAGCAATTACCCACAGTGGCCATGTCCCCCAGTGCTACACACACACACACATACACACACACACTCTTCACAAACCTACTACTAACTCCAAAAATATCAGCGATGCCTTCAGCAGTTTAGTGTAGACATGTCTCTTGGCCCATGTTAAAACTTTAGCTCAGACTTTCCTCAAGTGCACAGTCTCAGATTTATTGCAATAAGCAATTGGATTTTAATTTCATGCCATATTCTGAGCTGTCTATTTATACTCAGAGGTACAGCATGTACTTCTCCATCACAGCAGTGGATGGGTGCCAAAACTCTGAAGCCATGACTCCTGACTATCTCAAACTGGTTTCGCATGAATCTAAGGTAGCCAACTCATCTCAGGCTTGAGGCTAATAAGTTACAGGCTGTGAGTTTTTATATGATGATAAGTACTTATAAGTACTCTATTTAATAGGAACACCTGTACCCATGCTCATTCATGCAATTATCCAATCAGCCAATCATCTGGCAGTGGCAATGCAGTGCACATAATCATGCAGCTACAGGTCAAGAGCTTCAGTTAATGTTCAAATCAAACATCAGAAACCCTAGAGATGCACAACAGGCCCTAGAGTTTTCACAGAATGGTGCAGAAAACAAAAAACATCCAGTGAGTAGCAATTCTACTCATAGAATTGCAGGATGCTTTTTTTTGTTTTCTGCACCATTCTGTGAAAACTCTAGAGCCTGAAAACATCCAGCAATTCTATGAGTAGAAACGGCTTTTTGATGAGAGAGGCCAGAGGCCAAACTGGTCTGAGCTGGTAATTCAAATAACCACTCTTTACAACCGTGGCAAGTAGAAATGCATCTCAGAACACACAAAATGTCAAACCTTGAGGTGGATAGGCTACAATAGCAGAAAGATCACAGAAAGATCCACTCCTGTCAGCCAAGAACAGGAATCTGAGGCTACCATGGACACAGGTTCACCCAAACTGGACAGCTGAAGATTGGAAAGAACGTCGCCTGGCAGGTGTACAGGTGTTCCTAGTAAAGTGCTCAGTGACTTTACATAGTATAAAAAGAATATATAGCTTGATAATATTTTGGCTATAAAGAACTTGGGGTTAATGTGGATGGTACAATAGAAATAATTATGATGTAATGATGCCTTTATGTCATGCTTTCTTTCAACCCATAATGTGTTAGATTTTCCCAATAGGCAGCTTCCCTATATTAAATATCCTCCAGCCATAAACATTTCAGCATATCAGTGATAAATAAACAACCAGGGAAATATCATATGTGTGTCAGTGTGGGAAAGTCCACGAACAGGAGAAGGAGCAGGAACAGGAGCAGGGTTTGGCTGGACAAACACTATAAATCCATCACACTGGCAAGCAGCATGTTTTTCCATTAACTTCCATTCAAATGTAACCGACTTGTCTGACGACAAAAAAAAAAATTAGCCCGTATTTGTTTCGTTCATTCTTTTATTCATTTTGAGAGGCATGTATCCATCAGGAAAATTAATTTCTTCCTAGTCTCCAGGCTTTTAGGTCACCGTAAATGCATGAGCAATTTGTTAACACACCATTTGGTGATTCATGTGGCGTTTAAGGTCATCAGCTCAAATATTTAAAGGAAGTAAATCCTCATGAATTCAAGATGGCAGCACTCAAGACATGTAAATAAATAATGGAAAATAATACTACAGTAGGTCTTAGAATACAACCTTGAGGTACACCTGTTGGAATAATACTGTGTACTTGTGTAATAATTTGTTATTTCTTGTCAGAACATCATGAAAAGTTGTTGTTGTTGTCATTAACTAACAGATTTCTGTTAGACAAATTAGCCATAACATCTGCCTTTTGCTAACAATCTATCCTGTGTCCTAGCTAGTTCCATTCAACAGCTACCATGGGAGAAAAATACCCCAATTTGACAAATCAAGGTCCTTTGGATTTCAGTACATGAAGTTAAAATTATACCATGTGGAGGATTTTCCTAGCCTGCTAGTCATTGGCTCAGATGTTCCTAGGTAGTACGTCTTCATGAGAACATATATTTCCATGGTACATGCATCCTTGAGGAAATCTTACTGAAATAACAGAAAAGAAATAATGTTATAATATATCTTTATCATACCTACTTGGTGAAGTGATGTCGCCATTCAGAATTTTTGTAAACTAGCCAAACTAGCTGATGTCAGGTGGTAACAGTTACTGGGGAACTGCTGTAGTAATCATTAGTGGTGTATCTTTTCGCTATCTGACCGATGCCAGCGTTAAGGAGAACTTTTTCTTGCTCCTGTATCACATGTTTGAACCGAAAGTTCCTGCAAAAGAGGAATAAGTTTTCAGGGAACATAAAGGATGAGATAAGATTCATTGTTTCCCTGATCACTGTCAGAGATCAGAATGAAGAGCTCTCTAGTCATGTGGTTGGTTCTAAAGTCTCAGAACAAAAAGCAGGCATGTTTCCATTTCCATCGGTCGCTGAGTAACACAAGAGAAGTGAAATATAAACTAACTGGTGGAGAGGTTATAGTATTGTCCACGTGTGTGGTACCAAGTCTGTTTAATGTTCACAGTGCTTCTCCGGATTTCTTCTATACACAACTATTCACTTTATTTAGGGCTGATGTTTGCTGATTTATGGTTTTGCGACTTGAAGAGGAGCTGCCAAGGAAAATATTCAAAGCGGCAAATGATAACAAAGGTCCCCAGGCCTGTTTTAGAAAATGCTGAAACTTTTTTTTTGTTTTAAGAGAGCTCTTGAGAGAGATCCTGTGACAAAAAGAGACATGCTTTTGCATTTCACACTTTAAATGCCATTACCCAAACATATTGAAAAGAGGAAGGTGGAAGAGGCTAGTTTAATTCCTTTCCATGTTTTATGGTCTTTGTAAAATGATCGGATTTTTTTGGAGCGCTTCCTGAAAAGCATCATCGTCCTCTGTCAGGTAAATGATGTCTATATATAATGGAAATGTTTTGGCACAGCGATCTGTGGGTATCACGCTCCAGCTAAGTGAAACGTCCAACAATATTTATGTCTCCTAAATATAACCTTTCCAAGTAATGAGTTCAGAACCTGAAGGTCAACGCAAAAGAAACCTTCTTATTGCAGGCTATGAAAAGAAATACTGGAAAGTGAGAGAAAGTGATAAGCTTTTAAAATTTCTGGCTGCAAAGATTGTGAAATCAACACCAAACAATTAGGACAATTAGCCTAATGCTAGGCAGACTGCAACTTTGCCTAGCTAGGTACTAACGTCAAATGCTACATTTGACTAAAGCTTATAATGTGAAATTTTCAACCTAGGAAAAAAATAAAGAAAACGCCCCCTCGACTTGGAATTCTACTCGGAAAATGAGGGAGGCATCCTCAACCCTGAGTTTAGCATATCAATATGGCTGTTCACACTTCCAACAGTAAATAAAGTAGTATTTGTTTATATCAGTGAACGTACAGTACAAACAAATTAGTGTGTTTAATCTATAACATTGACTATACAATTAGCTTTTTTTGAAAAGGTAAAAGAAAGTAATCACTCCTATCACTAAAGTTAGTGGCGAGTTGTTGCTAACAAAAGACAAGCATTCATGGAAGCGCAGTGCAAGATTAGCACAGTGTTGTGTTTAGGTACATGGCTAGCTTAGTTAATCTGTAAGGAATAAAACACACTTGCCAACATTGTCAAATGAAAAACATGTCATACTTTTTATTTGTTTAGAGTTGAGATGAATTACAATTAGTTCCTGTTATTTCTTACGTTATATCAGCTAAAACAGCCTGTCTTTTTTCCTTCCCTTGAAGTCTACAAACAAATGCAGCTTATGTTACAGAAATGATTACGTCCCTGTGTCTGAAAACTATAAAGCACACTCAAACATTCAGATATCGCGAAGTCTTGCCAACTACTACTACATGTAAGTTCCAAGCCTTATAAACCATAATTGCTAAACTTAAAATTACAGCTACATTACCTCTGACTGTTACTAAGTGCTGACACTGGAAACTCTTTCCATCAATGTTAAATAAACATCTCCTTACGGAAAAACCTCACAAAGTCAACAAGGTGTACAAACATTTTTACAAGTCCCTTTGCAAGCTGTTACTATAGAAACAATAATGTATTAGAATTAGCGCAGTAATATAAACCATGTAGAGCTCAATCAAAGCTCAGACTCTTGTTGGTTTTTTCCATAACTCCAAAAGACAGTAGAGGCCATTGAATACACACATTTTCATGCGGAGACGTTGAGTTTATGCCCACCGCTGCAGAGGATGTTTAAGTTTGGGTCGGCTGCCAAGCATTACTTTGTCCCCAGGATAATATTCAACCCTTCAGAGGCTTTCTTCCTCATCCAGAGAAAGAGAAGTGGCCTGAACCCTGTATGAACCCTTTGTGCTATGATAGCCATCAGTTCGGGCGAGGGAACACAAAACAAATGTATTATTAAAAGACCATCTGTTTAGCTTCACACTATCTGATATCCTGTAGCCCAATTTCACCCTGTGTGTCCAAACAGTGTACCATCACAACGTGCCTAGGACTCCAACATATAACAGACCTGCTTTGTATTCACTTCCATGTCAAACAAGATTAGTCCTTGTGATTACACTCTCTGGTGTTTTAAATCATCTAAATATAAAAATCTGTCCAAATACCATCATCAAGTATGCTAAATTGGTCATGCATGACTCATTAAACATTAAAATGCACATAATACATACATGCTGCCATACTTCACTTTCTTTCTAGTGTGAAAAACAGTTCGAAGCCATTTAGGGGCCTCTGTAGTCTCTAGGCAACAGTGAGAGAAAGAATAAGAGCTGTGTGCTGTTGGTGTGGGTGGCTTATTCATTAGACCAAGCTTTTTTTTTTTTTTTTCTTATCGGAGCGCACTGGAGCCAGAGAAATTAACATCTTATTCAGGAACAGGCGAGCTATAATCTCCAAAGCATGTGCAGTTTCAAAGGGGGGCGGGGCTACTTCACGCAAGCTTGCGTGTCAGGGAGTAAGTGGGAGAAATCTGAGCAGCTGGAAAGCATGCAGGCGCTTTTCAGCTCAAGTCTGAACCTCGCCGCCACTGCTGTCGGCTCTTAGGACATAAATAAACACGAAAGCCCTGCTGGCACACGGGACAGTACACTGTATACTATACACTATGGAGGGGGGTCGTTAATGGGAGGGAACAGTCTATTGAGTGCACAGTTAAGTGTGTGGCCTTAGGAAAAAAGACCAAAAACAAAGAAATGTAATTAAAAGACATTTACGTGTTGGGTTTCACAGATGTCCCTGCATTATAACATAATCATATCAGATTGCGGCTGTCTTTCTGAATGTGACATAATGTGATATTCTATAAGAACTTCACCTTTCACATCCTTCACCTTTAGAATTGCACTAATCTCCTCATTTATATTCCTGACTTTGTCTTTCAAACTAACTTTCGGTTGATTTTGCCTCATGTTTTGTCTGGTTGCATTTTTAACATTATTTATTACATTATCTATTTATCTATTTATAACATTATCTATTATTTGTAGATAAACTGTAAAATGGAGGTACACTTCCCTATTTTTCCACACAGAAACAAAGGGGGGTGCAAACTTTTGCACTATATGTATATCATGCACATTGACATGCATACTGTGGTGGCATGTTTGTGCTCATTGTTCATTTTCTTTTGACAAAACTTTCTCTTTAAATTGGAGTAACTGTTTAGTTGTGATTTATAGATTTGAGCTCATCTGACTCTGACTAAAATAGTTTAAGTAAAAAAAAAAAATTAGTAAATAAAGTTTTTCCCCTGTGTTTAAGGTTTTCATAGTCACTACAGCCTTTATAAACTATTTATTCAACACAGCATCACACATTCCTATAAAAACACATCCTGAAGTGTTTTATTCCTCTCATACCACAGCAATTTGCCAATGATAACAATTTTTTTAAGTTAATTATAGAATGACACATACTTGTTTTCCTTTTATAGTTACGTGTAATGTTGTAGCACTTCCACAAAACAAGTTAGTTCATGCTAACCTTTAGTTATAGCAGCTATAAACAGTCTTTCCCTCACCATGCTCTCTTTTTCTCTGTCTTGAAGTTAATAAGACTAAAAAAATTGCAGCTTGTCATTGTTGTCATTGTTACTTAGAAACAGGAAAACTTCTTGTTACAAAGCGCTGACACTGGAGACTCCTTCCACAAATGGAAAATAAACTTCTCCTCAGAGAAACTTTCACCATATCAATTATTATAACATTTTTCTTTGATAAAAAAACAGCTTTTGTTAAATTCGTTCAATATTAATTCTAGATTTTGTGGAACATCTACTATACAAGTCCCTGTGAATGAGTTGTTACTATTAGAATGTGAATTGCGATAGACGATATGTTGTTCAGTCTTGATTTGTGTCATAATTATCCCTGGTTTTTGCAAGTTTATTATCTGTAATGTCATGCAACACTGCAACAAAGTCCAGATCACACCCAAACAGAGCCCAGTTTCCCAAACACATCGTAAAGATAACTGGTAGAGAGAAAGTTTACTTTGATGCTGGCCTTAATGTTTATGCTGAATGATACGGCAATGTTTTTGGGAAACTCAGCCCTGTTTGCTTTGTCTTTGTTGTCAAGAGAATTTATTTTGTTATATTTAACAATTTGTGCTGATAGGTTTATTTATAAACCTTCACAAACTGTTTTTTCTGGGTTTTTAGTGCATCAGTATTGTCATCTTGATGTATTTTCATTTCATCCTATTTTCAGCATGATGAAACTAAAACACTTTTGATTTTGCTTTTGCCACACTGCAGATTTTTGTCTCGTTCTCATATCGTTTGCAGACTTAACTGTGCTGTTTGGAAAGATGATATGATCTCTTGATCTCGACTTTTTTTAAACGATTCTTCTGTGCGAAAAAATTCAGCACATGTTTGTGCAGGACTTGTGATAAAGTCTGTCGTTCCAGTCATTCTTTAAACAAAGAACGTACAGAGAAACTTCAACAGTTGGAAGTATTTCAGATAAAACATTGCTTGTAGATTAGTGCATCTGGGAGGATATTTTGGCAGTGTTTCTCTCTCTCAAACCACTCAGATGATGGTGATTCATGGCTTCCTGTGTGCCGTTTTCACCCCTGATCCATATCTGAATGAGGGAAAGCTGACACAACCTCAGAGGAGAGGAACTCTTTCTACAACCCGATTTTATCAAGGAATTTTGATTTGTAGGCTTAAGTTCAGGTCTTTAATTCATTATTTACTCTCACCCTGAGATTACTGCGAAGCTATAATTTGTGAGAGATAAAGTTAGATAACATACAACAGCACATCTTTCTTTTTTCCACTATTAAGGCTCAGAGCTTTTCAGCTTGCATGTGGCAAAACCATGACCTCCGTATTACACTCTAGGTTATTATACTCAACCCAGATAGTACCTTATAATACTGTCAAGAAATGCTACAATCATCATTAATTTGTTGTTATACCACAAATGCTCCTGAATTCTCAATTCTGATTGGTCTTAAGGTGTTGATTAATTTTCTATGATAGCTGCTCTGACAGTAGCACAGCTGCATATCACAGGTTTATATGAATACACTCATTCTAACACATTATCGTTTCTATAGCAACAGCTCATTCACAGACTTGTATGGTGAATGCCTATTAAACCTATTAAAACTTTTGCATAATTGTTGATGTGGATTTCTGCAATGAGATGTTTATGTAACATTTATGGAAGGAGTCTCCAGTGTCATCAGTATTTGACTATAACACACACCATTTTGTCTATATCATAGCCCCCAAAAGGCTCTGTTTATGGACTCCGTTGAAGTTTGTATGTCCAGAGTAAACCAAATGGTTTTGACCAAATGTCTGTCAAAAGCCGATGCACTGATGGAGAAGAAACTTATGGAAGATGAGATACTTTTCTAAAGTGATACTTTTCTTTACTTTTGTAAAGTGACCTTGAGTTTGCAGAAAGGCGCTATGTAAAAAAAACTTATTATTATTATTATTATTATTATTTTCTGATAACAGAAACCCCACAGACAACTTTAACTAACCAAAAATCATCTAAGAATACTATTTACAAATAATAATACACATTGATCACTAAGGAATAATAATCACACAATCAAGTAGCCATAAGAATCAAAATATGAGACAAATTTAGCACAAACATCTGCATAACCTACACTCAATATAGTTTCTTAAGGGGTACTTTCAGTTTTTATTAGAATTGCTATTAGAGTCAAGTTCAAGACATTGTTTATACTTGTTTTCAAGTTATTGAACTTTAGTTTAAACCCCTTCCATTCAAGTGCCGTTTAATTAGTCTTAGAATTTAAAGAAAAAATGGTTCCTCAACTCAACTTACCCTAAACATAGCAATCATGGAATGTAAGAGTGACGTAGTAGTTGGCAACACTTCACAATAACTGAATGTTTAAGTATTTTTTAGATAGTCTGTAACTGTAAACAGGAAGTTGGGCTGTTAGTAGAAGTTATTAGTTCTCAGAGGAGAGGGCCCTTTGCAGGCACGGAGGTGGATGTGACACAAAGAATCATTTGCAGTTCCAGTCTTTGCTAATAAGAAAATCCTAGTAAACAATGCCAACAAGAAAATCCTAGACAAAATATAGTGTATGTCTGTGAACGAGACTGCTTTTTTCCCAGACTCATTAACTAGAGGATCCTCCATTTTTAACAACCAAATAGACCACAGTCCTACTCACTTGTTTTCTATTGGTTTCCATAACTAATGCTTATGGATTCACCAGTCAGAGTTCACCTAGAAAAATTTGGAATGAAGTAACCAGAAGCAAATGCTTCTTTCACATCCCACATCATTTTCTCTTCAGTGAATTGACTTTTCTATCTACACTGATATGGGAGACACCTCTGTCTTTAGATGTCTCTAGATGTCCCCAATATTAGTCCATCAGATAAACGTACAACTTCTTCCTGTTCATCTTGATCAATTGAAGAATTTGCAACATAATGCTTGGGAAAGTCAAAATAAAGCCATACTAGTGCACTTTCATGTGCAGTTCAATGCCCCGTCCTCACAGATGCTACATGTGATAGTAATTGACACTTGAAGTACTACACAGAGGGAAATAGACTGATACCACCTGTTGTTTTCCATCACAACGTCTGTTGGTACTTTCATTTAAGCCAGGAGGTCATAAAGCTCTCAGAGTATACAAGAGAATTTCAGGTTTGCTATCTAGGACATCTACAGTCTATTTATAAAGGTACAAAACAACCACTAGCTTTTATTTCAGGTCACAACGTTGCAAGTTGGATGATGAACATGTCATCAATACTGCCCTGTTTAAACTTGCGTGCAAAGGTTTGCACCTCCATGTCACCCTAAATCTTGCGGTCCAGAATGTAAGGCAAACAAAAATCTTGGAAAGGGAAAATTTGCCATGAGCCACGTGAGTCTCCAGATATGATTTGAATCAGGTATAACAAATTAGTTATAACAAACATACCATGAAAAATTGATGGGTAAAAGTTTGCCATACAATCTGTTAGAACAACACTAAACTTATTGCTGCTATAAATGACATTTATTTGTCTTCATTATTCTGTCCTAAGGGCATGCAAATGTTTGCACTAGAATGTATAGTCAAGTTTTTTTTTTCTGAGAATGGTACGAGCCATTTGTCAAGGAGATGACACTTTTTTTCAAGCCAAATGATTTTATTACAAGTATAACACACTGAGGTAATTAAACTTTGTTTGTATTTGGCAATTTTCTTTAGTCAAATAGTCTTTATATACACAATATACTTTAGGTAATTCTGGTTACTCTGTGGAAAACCTTGATATGATTACTCATTATAAATATGCAAATATGAAAGCATAGTCTGAAGCATTTGGGCAGAAAATTATGCAGCGATTTCTCCAGAAGAATGATATCATGTGAAACCTCTCAGATTTTTCTCAGTTTCAACATTCTGATTATATCATTACTTGGAACAGGAGTTCTCAGACTTTGTGGAGCAAAAGTACTAAAAAGCCAAAGTGTTGTTATTTCATGAGTATAATCCAACTGCATGAATATAAGGCAGACTAGTCAAACATGTATCATATTTATTTATTGGTGCCATTAGAACTTTTTATTCCTGAACTTTCCACCCACCAAAACTAAACCATTTACAAAAAAGTCAGAAGAGTTAGCATGTGACTGTGGTAGCTATCTCGGTGCAGTGGTTGAGCTGCATTACTGGAAGATTTATCATACACCATGCTCTGGAAGCACTCTTTCACCGTTTAGTCATCATTTTGCCATTTTCAGCTCTCTGCGAGCTTTGCCTTTTATGGAGGTTTGTGGGCGTGGCTGAATGTAAATCATCTGTGCCTTGAACACGCTTGGTAATTTACGACTGATTGACATTTATCAACAGTCACAAAATCAGCATCACTGAAACTTTTGATGGGAATTTTTAGCCCAGTTTGGCCTATGAAATACATTTACACACAACTTTACTACAAGAATGATTGATAAGTAAAACCTGCTGTTGTTTGTGTTTATCTTTCCAGGAAGCCTGTAGGTCAAACAAGGGATTGGTGTATGATTTTGGTTTGACCTACAAAACATGTGATCCAAAGGTCGTTGAGACAAGTTGGAAATAACGAGCATCTTACACTAATGATGCTCATTGGTGGCATTTCAGTGAAGCCCACACATCCATTTACCTACTCACTACAACAAACAGAAAACTTTGAGAACAGCACTCCACAGGAGCTTAGAACACGACCTTCTTTAAAAAGAAACTGCTCTTTTATTCAACATGACTAGTACCTTTTTGTCACTGTCGTGAGGTCGATCGTAATTGCTGATGCTCTGAGCAAGGCCACACGCTTGGCAGTTTCCATTTAACAATGGCTCATTAATGCCAAAGCTTTCAAAGCCTCTTTTACTAATGGCCAAGGCATGCTATCTCAGCCTCTGATGAAAGACGCAGCTGTGACCCACATGTCTTAATGTCAACCCATCTATGTAGGTCTGACTTTCTGTTAAACCAAATGCATTGTCCATTGCACTTGAATCCACTGTAGAAAAATTTTACAATTCTGCAAGAACCCTGCTGACCAGAGTGATGGTCAGTGAGTGGCAGTAGGTGTATTAGCTATGACAAATTGCCCCTGTGTGTGAATGTGTGTGCATGGTGCCTCATCCAGCTGTATTCCCACCTCATGTCCAACGTTCCCGTTATAGACTTCAGATCCACCACAACCCTGACAAGTGATATATCTTTCAATTACAGCCAAATCTTTGAAATCTAAATTGTTCTTTAGGCATGTTTTGCTGGAGATATTAAAAAAAAGATGTCAACCAGAAAGAGCAGAACTGGTAATTTCTATCCTCACATTCCAGTCCAGACCTAAACCGGTTAGCATAATATGACAAATCTTATTTTTAATATGTTTCTTTAAGACTATGTCTTGTCCCAAATATAAAAGAATAGTATTTTGGAAAGCTATTAGACCTCTATAATGGGCTGGGAATCATTAATTGGTTGAGATGGTTTCTTTTTTTTGTCCTCTCTCACAATTGCACACAGAGTTTACAGAAATCCACAGCGGCCTGCTCCATCACTGATCATTTCTGGTGTGTGGTTGAAGAAACAGAAGGCTGAGGCTGAACTGGATCTGACCAGATGAAATCCGGCTGCTGTTATGTAACACAGGCTAGCTGAGGCCACTGATTATAAGGATCTGGCTTTACGTAATGGGCCGCCGTCTTTCTCTCTCTAAGTACAGGTTAGCGAACAGGGAGGGAGAATAAGCAGGAGGGAGAAAAGTGCACAGAAAAATGTTGTTGATGTGACTTAGTTGTTGTTGGGTGGTATTTTATATTATATATGACAGGAATGAATCTCTGAAGCACATTCTTTCACATTGTTTCATTTCTAATCGCTGAATTCAGGTAATTTCTTGTCTCTTATTTACTTGAACGGCTAACTGCCAACGATAATATATGCTGGCAGGCTTGAGAAAGCATAATTTGCAGCAGCTTTTACCGTGAAAATAAATCACCATAAATTGAGCTCTAATGCTGCATTTCAGGATCAGCAACACAGCACAGAATTGATTGAATTTATTCATGTATTGAAGGGGATTATAGGAGTGCAACACTACACTGTGACATGATGAATGAAAATGGCAAATGCATTCATTTCCTCCTCTTCAATCAGAATAGTTTCCACTCACAACCTTAGCACAGTTCTGCACATGCCATGGTGCTGCTTTAACCTCTTAAACCCTATTCAGATTGGATTAGTTTTACACAAGAAGGTGGGGTAATGCCATTACTAACATTATTATTAACATATCTCAGGGATTTTATGAACTTTTTAATGATTTTTTTCAACTTGGAAAGTCGGAATTCTGAATGACGTCATTTTTCCGACCTCCGTCCATTCAAGCTGCAAAGTTGGAAAAGACCATGGATGCTTCCATGTTTGTCTTTTTTTAGCAACAAGCTAGCCATGCAACTCTTATGAGTGATATATACAGTATTTTCCTCCTCAAAACTATGTTATAAATTTGACAAGTGAATATGTCTGTATTTTGACTGATCTAAAAGAAATACTTGTATATACAGTTTAACTCATTTGAAGATAAGAAGTGCTGCTTTGTTTACTGTTGATACTGTGAGCAGCCATGTTGATTTGACGTCACTTGCTGAACTCGGAGTTGAAGAGACTGTCCTGAGTTCTTGATTTATTTTTTTTTTTTTTGGTTTTTCCTAGTCGGAGGTAGGTTTCGATTTACAAGCTGTAGTTGAATGCAGTGTTAGCCCCGTTCAAAACTGCAATGTTTTTTTTACAGACTGTGCTTTTCATGGAAAGATTACGCAATCTTTTGTAGTAGAAATAAACTCAAGTACCATATATCCTGTCCAAATTGACATGTTGGTAAAGATTCCATTATATCCCATGGGAAAATTATCTCCCATGGGTTTTGTACCAAGAAATGGTCTTTTCTCTAGTCTCCCAATTATTGACAGATTTTAAAATGCAGAACGATAAAATGGCATTTAAAAGGACTTCTCAGAGAAGCGACACTTCCAGGGGTTTTAGGTAAGTTATTGAGTTCTTGGCACAGGTATAGCCAAATCCTCTGGACTGACCCTGATGTTACGCTCAAAGTCTTCCCCAGTGTCACGGCCTCAGAAGTATTGAAGTCAGGGAAGTGTTGCGTGATCTGCACTAAGCCATGGGTCTTAAACCTGCTCAGCTTCCCACTAATACCTGCTGTGGGTCTACACTGGACCTTCTAACCTGAAAGCCTTGTGTTCTTCGTCCTCTCCATACTCTATCCTGTTTTGCTGTCTTCTCCCTGTATCCTCCACCTTCCTCTTTCCCACCATTGGTCCTAGGCATCATCTGTATTACAGGAAGCCGAGATTCTGCTAGCATGACTGTAAAAAATAAATCAGCTTCATTCAGGGAAAAAAAAATCTGAAACATGATTAGTCCATTAAGATTTGGAAGTGCTTCACATCTGCCTGGGGTAAAAAACTTAAAAGATGGTTTAATTCAGTTCAAGTGATTCACTATGTCACTTGACTCAGGTGTTTTGTCATTTTGACACCAAAATTTGTTGAAAATATGCCTTTATAAATGTTTACGTAGGTTTGTGTCAGTTGTCATAAAGTGCTTATAAAGGGGTCATGTAGCCTAATGAATTTTTATGAAAATTGAATATGAATAATTTTGTCATTATGGTGTCATGACATTGTCATACATTTATATACTAATATTATAAACTCACTTTGCTTAGAGACCAGATAAATTTTAACTTACATACCTCTGTGATTACAGTTTCATGACATTGACATTAGTTGTTATAACAATCTTATTAATAGCTAAATTTAACTAAAAGTGATTAAAATGTCATGGCATTGTTGAAGGTACTCATAGTGTCATGACATTCTATTGAAGATCACGCCCTAAATTGATATAACACCTTATGTCAAACAAAAACCTATATCACTTATGACACCTTGACATCACAATTGACAGAAAGGTCTCATGTGGATGTCATGAAGCCTTATGAACACTGTTCTTCAGTAAATCAGTCCATAAAATGACATAAGGCTCCCTTATGTCAACAAAAATCTGTCATTTGACTCACTTGTTATATCAACTTGACATCAGAATTGGCAAAAGTCTTTATGACAGCTCGCACATGCTCGAATAATTCTTTATGTAGGTTTATATCAGTTGTCATAAGGGTTTATGTGGATGTCATGAACACTGCTCTTAGGGAAAAGAAGTGACGTAACACAATTTTATGTCAACAAACATCTATGCCACCTTGAATTGGGTGTTATGACAACTTGACATCAAATAAGTATATAGCAACTAGCACATTGCTTAATGCTCAAGTAGGCTTATGTCAGTTGTCATGAAGGGCTTAGGTAGGTGTCATGAAGCCTTATGGTCACTGTTCTTAAGTAAATCAGTCCATAAAGTGACTTAAGACAACTTTATGTTAAAACAAAAATCTGTTACTTGACTCATGTGTTATTGTCAACTTGACATCAAAATTGAAAAATATGTCTTTATGACAGCTGATAGTTCTTTGTGTAGGTTTCTGTCAGCTGTCGTGGAGGGCTTAGGTGGTTGTCATGAAGCATTATGAGCACTGTTCTTAAGTAAATCAATCCATAAAGTGACATAGGACAATTTTATAGCAACAAAATTCTGTGTCAGTTGAATCAGTGACATCAAATATGTCTTTATGACAGCAGATGCACATGATACATGATATGTTTATGTAAGTTTATGTCAGTTGTCATGAAGGGCTTATGTAAGCATTATGAAGCCTTATGAACACTGATCTAGCTGAAAATTGCTAGTAATATCCTTTGGCTAATTGGTTTATAATTATCAGCACTGAAGCGAAGGCACTGTCCTTATGGATGAATTATAATGATGTGTAGCCTTTTATTACCTTTTATTACTATACAAAAATCTACTTACTAGCTACTCGTTATAATTGAACTGATCCTGCAATTGCAGTTGCATAAAAATAATCAAGGAAATACATTTTTGGATTTTAAAAAAAGACTGCCTAGAGCTTTTCTTCTTATTACCTGTCAGGCCAGCGCGTGTTTTGAAAGAGTGAGTCGGATTTTTCGTTTTTGCAGAGCTCTGGCATGCTTATATTACTGCAGCCAAATACTCATGCCATGCTTTCATTAAAGTTTCTCTGCTTCCCAGGAAAGAGCAAGTCACTGGAAGGTCACTGTATGGCTTCCAAAGCTTAGATAAACAGGTTTTATTATGGTTTTATTTGGCCCATGGTACTTGAGACTGTAGAGGTCTCTATATACAGCTAATTTAGAACAGACACGGAGCAGAGGGTGGACTGATGTGGTTACGGCAGCACAGCTTTCCTCTACCTGCCCCTAAGGTGCTCCCACTTTTTAAAATTCCACCCACCAACAAAAGCAATTATGTTTTCCACACTCACGCAATTCACTTAGAATAGAGTTTTATAGGCGCTATCTAGGCAGTTACTAGGCAGCAAAGTATGTACGGAGCCGTTTGCAGAGGGTGAAACATTACTGCTGGCGGCTTTGGGTTGCTTCCAGTCAGGGAGGAAAATCGAGACGAGCTATTTTTTGGCGTGAGGGCAAAACCGGGCAAAACTCCAGACTTTTCACTGGCTGGACTGGTTTATCACTGTGATTCCAAGAAATCAGATGTTGGAAATAAGGTACTGCTGTGTGGAATCAGTGAGGTTTGTAGTGTAGTATGTGCAGTAAAGTGAATATGATAAAACATGCCAGTTTAGTCTTTCAGGATGATATCTGAGCTTCCATGCATATGGACGTGACACGCTCTGGAGGAAACTCAAGCCCCAACATGACCACTTTGATCTCTTTAGCATAGCGACACGCCACATGGAGTGCATGCTGATTTCAAAAGCAGTCGAAGATTTTCTGGAGTTTACATCTTCAAAGATATTTAGTGATTAGAAATTTTAAAAGGCTTGGAAATGCAATATCCAAAAGCCAGTTCTAAATATTTCGAGAGCTTTGAATTACTTTCCACTAGGTACAGAAGCACATCTTTCTCGATTCTGATTGGTCAGAAGGTGTTGATTAACTTTCTATAACAGCAGCTCCGAGAGCAGTTTTATCTGCAAGGCAGATCACAATGCACTTGCTTTAATACATTATTGTTTGATTAATAACAAATTACACAAGGACTTGTATGGTGGACACTCAACATAGACTGATTTTAAAAAAGTGCGTAATCATGGATCTATAAGGAGATGTTTATTTAGCATTGTTGGAAGGAGTCTCCAGTTTCAGTGCTTTGAAACAGTCCGTGGTACAGCAGTAAATTTAAGTTCAGACACAGTCTTCAGGACAGAGGACTTTGGAGTTTGACGAGTTTCTTTTTTTTGTCTTATTAACTTCAAGGCATATCTTCACTAGTCACAAATCACGGGATGAAAGTAACATCTAATAAACAGAGAGGCCATGACTAAGGCAAAAAAAAAAAAGTTCTGCTGCTCTGAATCCTAAGATAAACAGTGGATGAGGGGGCGGGAGGGAGGTTTGGAGAATTCGGCCTCTGGAGAAATGTTGTGTGTTTATGTGTGTGTGTGTGTGTTTACCTCTTTATATGGACCAAATATTCAATAATGTTAATTATAGGAATATGTGACAGGGACATTTTGCCCATCTAGAAACTACAACTTTTATTTAAAAAAAAAGCATCTGGAATGTTTTCAAGTTGTCAGCACTCTCTGAGCACTCGGGCAAACCAAACACACACACACACACACAGCTTTAATCAGCCCTTTTCTTCTTCACTTCTTATTTCAAACAAAGTGTTAACTCAAGTTCACTTTCCTTTTTCTCCACAACTTGCTACGTTTGTTCTTTTTCCATTCATGTCAACTGGCCAGAGGTTTCACATTTAGAGCCCAGGCTTTGATAATTAATTGCAACATAGCGCTCAGGGGGCTCAGGGGCTGAGGTCTGGCCCTTGCACAAGTCACAAAATGTACTTGAACTAATTGCAACTGAAGTTAAAGCAGGCCAGAGAGGATTTATGCGCTTCTCAGATTGCCGAGCGTTCAACAGAACTGTGTCAGGAGGAAGTGCTGCAAGATTCCTCTGTTAAACCGTTCACTGTCGGAGAACTGCCTTTATACACAAATACCACAGTGAAGTGACCTGTTGTTGGTTTTTTTTTGAGATTCTGCCTTAACAGCATATGAAATTCCAAAAGTGAAAGGGTGTTGCGCAATGTAAACATTTAGAGTAGCTGATAAAGCTGATAAACTGATGAATCACCTTTTTTAGATAATAAACATTAATTCATGACCTGTATTATATATCAGTGTAATTAGTGTTTAATATATATCAGTGTAATTAATGTTTATTATATGATAATAAAGGTCATGAATTATAATATTACAACACATCATTCATTCTATCCCAGGAACACTGGACGTGAGGCAGGAATACACCGCAATTCCAAACACACACACATTCATGCCTGGGGCAATTTAGAGTCGCTAACACACATTTTTGTGAGGTGGGAGAAAACTGGAGAACCCACACACAGAGAGTAACCCAAGCTCAAGATTGAACCAGGGATCTTACTGAAGACAATGTAGACCAATAAAACATGTTTATTGTGTTTTCATATCCCATTTCATATTTTCTTCACTGACACCTATTTGTTCATATTATTTTAATCAAACTACTATCATAGCTGTGATTCAGTGGACCTACTGAAGGACGTGGCCTAATAAAATATCATGTTTCTGTATTGGTGGGTGTGGTCTCTTCCAGGATAACCCCGCCCCCATCTGCATGGCATAAGGACTCACTGAATGGTTTGATGAGGCTAAATAATGATGTAAATCTTATGCTGTGGCCTCCACAGTCAACGGATCTCCACCGAATTGAACACCTATGGGAGATGTTAGAGTGATGACAGTAGTTGAGGGAATATTTTTTGAAAAGATGGTGTTCATCGCTCCAGTACAGTTCCACAGACTTGTAGAATCTGTGCCAACAGCAAAGAAGCTGTTATGGCAGGTCATGGTGCCGTGACACCTTACTAACACACTTTACGTTGTTTTTTCCTTTAATCTGTCACTTGATATAGATAGATAGATAGATAGATAGATAGATAGATAGATGAATGTGAAGGACATGAAATGGACAAAAACTGAAGCTGAATTTAATAGGTGATGGACTCATGCTGTTTTCTTTTTTATTGGCTGTTGTATGGCATTCATTTCTTAATAACACTATGTTCGAGGTTCCATAATATTATATTCATCCTTTTACATTCATCTTCAGTAACTGCTTTATCCTGGTCAGGATCATGGTGGATCCAGAGCTAATCCCAGGGAACACTCAGCACAAAGGTGGGTGAATTTACCCCGAATGGGACGCTAGTCCATCAACACAACACCATGGACACACACATTCACACCTAGGGATAATTTAACCAGTCCACGTACAGGCATGTTTTTAGAGAAAAAGACCTGGACGAAACGCATATGGACATGGGGAGAACATGCAAATCCCATCACAGACAGTAACCTGAGCTCAGGACCGAACCAAGGACCCTGGAGCTGTGAGGTGAATACAGGAAATAAACTTTGTGTATTCGCTAATGTTTTCAGTCAAAGATTTCTGAGCACACACTAAAAAGCACATCTATCTCTGAAGCGTCCTTGGAGATTAACCCAAACAGTCGCCTCAGGCCTGTGGGAAACGATTTTCTCCGGCAAAGTCACTCCTAATTGTATCTGGGGAACCAGGCCAGACTAGCTGATGCCACATAATGTTTATTATGGTCATGTTTATTATCTTTTCAATGGGTCAGCTTAACCAGCTTACCCCGATATGAGTGCGTGAGTGTGTTTTGGGTGTATAGAGGAGGGGCTGATGTACGTACGTTAAAATAGGAGAAAGGGTGAATTATGTGTATTTCATTCTGAGCATTCCGGACTGTAATGAAAAGAAGTGTGAGAATGATTTACGTTGGGTGGTGTGGTGTGGTGGTGGGGGAAACGGGGGGCTCGCCAGAGGGGGTTCCTTTTTTTAGCAATGCGGGTTAGAAGATGCCTGCTGTCTGTCTTTGTTCATACCAGAGACCTCGGCCTCACACAGCCGCCGGTTAAACTGTAAGAAGTTTTTAAGCAGGGAAGATGGGGGGTCCACCAGGCTTATCCTGGAGGAAAACAAAAACACACACATGACCTAGTTATTCAGCTTGTTAGTATGAATAGATCTCATGGATGGAATTACAGGGCCTTCATAATGAAAATCAACTCGTTGCTGTTTTTTGGACTATAACACTGAGATGTTTTTTAGTATCTTTTCTGTTCATTTGAGTATCTCACTGTGATCAGCTCATGCACCACAATTGCACAAAGGCTGCTTCCAAAACTGTGTACTATCATTCTTAATAGAGCAATATAAAGAAACAGCACGTGAAGCACTCTTTAGCATGCTTAGCATGCAATTTGGGATGATACACACAGCTCTTTAGTTAGAGCAAGTGATGACATGAACTAAAAATGAGGAGTGAAAAGAGCCTGGAGAAATGAACCATCCCTGCTGCAAAGCTTCAAATAAATCTCCAACAATGATTTGTTACCCACACATAAATCTCTCCCTAATCAATGGTGTATCTCAAGTCATACAATGACATTTATACCACAGCACTATTAAATTCTCATATCTGATTCATTTTTTATAACAGCAGCTTTGACAGTCATTCAAACAGTTGTCATTTGTATAGTAATAAATTACACAGGGACTTGCATAGCAGACGCTTTATGATAAAAAGTGTGTGTAAACACTGATAGGGAGGATTTTCTGTAAGAATATGTTTATTTAACATTTATGGAAGGAGTCTCCAGTGTCAGCGCTTTATAACAGTCAGAGTTAAAGCTGCAACTTTAGTTTAGCCGCAAGTTCTCCGATACAGGAAAGTCTTCAGTGTCTGTCGGGATGCATATTTTTTGTCGTATTAACTTTAAGTGAGAGAGAGGGGAAAAAAAGAGAGGCTGATAAGGGGATGACTATTTATAGCTGACAGCAGGAACTACCTTGTTCCTGGACGATCCACAACATTAAACATAAGTGTAAAATGATAAATAGTACAACAAGACATTCTTTAATTAATTTTAAAAAATGACTTTGTTATTAAGAGAAATAAAACACTATGGAACATGTTATTATAGGAAAATAATCAACTTTGAAGTGGTAATAGTAAATCTGCTTCATCATGCCACACTGTTGTTGATTTGTTTCCTATAAGAGCACAGGAAAAGGTGTTTTATTCCTTACTAAGCCAATAAGGATAGAAAAGTGGATTGCAGTTTTACTAATGAGGTGTTCATTGTTCATCGGTTTTGAATGGCATCGTCGTGCATCCTGCTCAAAATTATCCCTGAAAAAAACATAACACTTGTACTTAAATAGATCGCTTTTCTGCCCCACTTCATTTAGTGAAAAGAGAGAGAGAGCGAGAGAGAGAGAGAGAGAGAGAGAGATTATACTTACTAACATGGTAAGTACAAGTGGGCTGGAGTGTATCTGCACGATCACGACTGCAGCGTACGTGGGCGCCTGGCTGTAGGGCGATCATGTTTTCTGAGTCACGACAAAAGGTGGGATGCTGTTACACTAAACTACTTAGAGGACAGTGGATAGATATCGTGACTGTGTGTTTTACAGGAAGAGCGAATAGGTGCATCTGTTTCTGATCATGTACTATGGAGAAATGATAACAAGGAAAAAGAAAATAAAGGTAAATGTTAACACAGATTTAACAGTTGTAATGAAGCACTTGAGTCATTTGCCCAGATGCAGTGGATACTGATATATGATATTTATATATTAGACGTGTCACCAGAGGTGTTTCTACAGACAGCGGGGGCCTCAAGCAGGAGAAAACAAGAGGTCCTGCATTTTGTCTTCTTTACTGCCATTATGTTATCCAGATGCCTTTATAAAGAATCAGGAGAACTGTCTGAAAGTGTTAGGTGATAATCTGCAGGCTAGACGTAGTGCTAGATCAAACTTCCCAATTAGATAAACCATTGTTATATCAGAACACCTTTGGTAAAATGTTAGCTTTTATACTACTTTTAAAAAGACCAAGCTATCAAAACTATTTGAGCAAAATGACAAATTCTACCAAGAAAGCTACCTAAATAATTAGCATTACGTGCTCCAAAGCGAGTGCCAACTCCTGCCTAGCTGCTTGCTTGCCAAAATGATATCGGGCTAACATTGCAATACTTTACAGCTTAACCTACAGTTGTCTTCATTTTGTTATTTGATTATTTCCACCACCCACCACAGTTCTGCTTCCTTTTCCCCTCTTCTTCTTGTTTTCTCTTTCTTCTCTGGCTTCCATTCAGGTAAAGTATCTTCATTCCCAACTGAGTACAAGAAAGTCCCACATGCTCGGCCGACATCATTTTGTAATACAACAACAACAACAACAACAACAACAATAATAATAATAATAATAATAATAATGTTTTAGCACCTTTCATGGTACCCAAGGACACTGTACAGTTACGAGAAAAAAAAAATCATACAGTCATAGTAGTAAGTAAAACAACATTTAAATTTAGAATATAACAGACAGTAAAAAAGGTAGGATAATAAAGTTGAGAATAAAAGGGGGAAAACACATATGTGTACATAAAACTATTATATAAATCATAGCAGACTAAACAATAAATAGCATAATAAGTTGTACGTTACCCATCAGAGGTTGTGGGGAAGTGTCGGCCGTCAGGAGTTCCCTCTACCCTCAGAACTTGCGGCCTTGCCCGTGCTTTGATACTGGTTTCCATTTTCTGATTGATTAAAACATTCAACATTATAAAAGTACAATAATTGCAGCTTAATACTGACACAGTGTTTGTGTGAAAATGAAATGAAATGTTCCTGTAGTACGTGAGCAGCGTGTTAGAAACAGTGGGTTTATGAGAAGCATGTTTTTTTTTTGTTGTTGTTGTTGTTGTTTTTTTTACCCCAGTAACCACACCTGATTTGAGATAAAGATAAAGCGACTTTTTTCAGGGAGAAGGTCTGATTGAGTTTAAAGTTTATTTCATCTCACATAATATAAGCAATATTTTATTACAAGTAGCCTACTTTATTATGCAGAGTGTTGACTGCATTGCTTGATATCCAGACGTATCAGAAGGAGAGCACTACAGTACGATACGCCGTATTGTTACACCTGTAATATGTCAGTATGTACGCATGTATACTGTGGATATCAGTCTGTATTGTTATAGCAGTTTTTGACTGGAAGCAGCTGATTAGATTTTGCTGATAATATTTTGGACTGATTTTTAAAATATTTAATCCTTTGCAGGTTTGTTTTGTAGCCATTGGCAGCAATAAAAGTACCACTGAATTCAGCTTCCACTGTTTTTTTAAATGCAACACTATTTTTGTTGGCAGTTTTGTACATCTTGTGTATTGTAGAAATGTCAAATTTCATGATATTTTCTGACATGTCGGCATACTCCTAATATATATAATATATATTTCTACCCCATAAACCTATGGCTAATAGTCTAAAAGCATACAGTATAATTTCATAGGAATTCATATTATTTGATAGGAAACTGGAAAAAAATCACCTTTCACTTTTAAGAAATAAGAACAGATTTTTTAAAGTGTACCTCTTACTCTGTCTTTTCTCTCTCTACTCTTTTCTTCTTTTTGGAGAAACAGGCTGCATTTGTGTTAATGAAGAATTGCATGCTGTATAATAAAAATAGACTGAATCAGGCTTAAACTAAATGTGCATAAATCATACGAAATACACACACCTTCTAGAGAAAAACATTGTAATGCAAATATATGAAGCCCTATTTACATTTGGTGAAGGGAATGATTAATGAAATGTATACACAATATATCACACAGAGCCATTAACTCCACCGGTGTTAATACATAAAGCTGTTAAATCTCACGTCACATTCCCTGTATTAATCATTTAGCTGCAGTAAATATGCTCCCTTGCCTGATCTCCCGAAAAGTTTCGCTTTATTCATATGCAAAAGATCACGTCTGGCCTTTTTATCTGTCAGCTCAAAGGAATGTGGGACTGAGACGGTCTCTCAGCTCACAGCCTGTACAGGATCAGAGTAAAGATGATGTGATCGTGCCCCCTGTTGGTAGTTTGGTCTACAGCAGAGCGAGACATGAAGCCTCACAAACACTCGCACTCACACACACACACACACACACACACACACACACACACACACACACACACAATCAGTTGTTCTACAATGCAGTCGTTCTACTGCATTGTGTGTGTGTGTGTGTGTGTGTAAAGAAATCAGCCATTATGTCACCCAGCTTGTAGCATTTACATTCATCATCCGCTCTGAAACACAAGTTCATTAAATTACACCTAACCATTTCATTTCAGGAAGCGACACTGAAGAAGTGTTTCCTCTTACTTAAAATTCAGCTTTAAAATGTCCAAACAATAAACTTCCTTTTTTGTGTGTGTGTCTGGTGAGACACACAAGGGAAGCTAGTTGATTTTCATTGGGAATGATTTTAGTTTCAGGTTCTGCAATTCATCTCTGCAACATCTGTGAACAGCTCAGATACAAGTTGTTGTACAATTATTACTCATTGAAGCACAATGGGAAGAGCATTATATATCTGCATTGGAATCGGAATTTACTTCATGTCGTGTATTGAGACGATACCTTGGATGAAGAAGCAATGCATACAGGTAAGCTTGCTTTATCTTCTTTAAGCTGCTGAAGTGCCATAAGCTTGTCTTAAATCTCATTTTCTGGTGAAAACAAACACACACACACAACTTCATATCCTTGTGAGGAGCTTTCAGTGACATATTTATTAAGACAGTGATTTAATGCTATCTCTAAATCTGAATCTAGCCCTAACCTTAACTACAGTAACCGTGAATGAATGAATGAATGAACGAATGAATGAATAAGCAAGCAAGCATACAGTTTTCCTCATGAGGACCAGCCAAATGTCCTCACAAGGTCAAAACTGTCAGATATTCCTATCCTTGTGAGGATATTTGGTCCACACTAAGATATAAAAACATGCACACACACAAACACACACATTAAAAAACCTTCAGGTTGTGCAGGTATATTACAAAAAAGTCGATGTAAGTATACTTTTATATAGGTATAGTATATATAAGTTAATCTTTGTACTTATTTTAGTAACACCATACTCTAAGTTATTATGGGCTGTTTCATAGCTACATGTTGGAGCAAAATCAGTAAAATTCCTTAGCCTTGCCCATATTTCATTTTTTTGCTAACTAGTATAGGATAGTATAGTATAGTATATATCATTATGTTGGTGTTGAAACACAATGGAAAAGGAAATGGTAAAATACCGGTTCTGCTTTTTTGTATTCCTTTTCTTCACCCTGCTTCTATCATTCCCTTTTGGCTATTGAAACACTGACTTTAAATGGTCAAACTATAGAATATTCAGTTTTCCCACCATGTTTTAGAAACATAGCAGAATGTTAGCTAATGTTTTTTTTTGCGCTAATATTTTAAGAACATTAATTTAAAACATTAAAAGAAAAAAATTCTTAATGTTCCCAGCACATTTTCATTTAAAGTTAGTAGAAAATATGTTTACCACCAATCACAGAATGCTCATTTGCAGTGTTAAGAGAATGTTAAAATGACAGTTTTCGTGTTTTTTTTGTTTTTTTTGTAAGTTAGCAGATTGTTTTATAAAATGGTCCTGTTTTGGACAGCGACTGGTATTTTGAAAGTATTTTGAATAAGTAATAATAAATATATAGAGCCGCCTCTTTATTGGGTTGTGGATTGGTGTACGTAATAAACTCGGTGTGTAACATCGTGTGCAACTAACAGTTAGCACATAAAAATGAGAGAAAGTCAATGCTAACAGTATGGATGACTTTTTTCTTTATTTATTAGCAGTATGCTTATAATATATGTACAGTTTAGTGTCCAAGTATTCATTAGTAGACTTGGACATACAGTATGTTATTATTCTACACTTTGATGAAAATGGTGCTATTTCTGTCCTCTTTTGGTTCTTTGGTTCCTTAGACTGCAGATGGTTCTGACTGCAGTGGTTTGGCCCTGCAGCTTGTACCAGACGAGATCCCAGATTCCATCAAAACTCTCGATTTCAGCTTCAACTACCTCCCAACACTGTACAACTCAACTTTCCAAAGACTGAGGAGTCTGGTTTCACTGGATTTAACAAGGTTAGAGGAAATGTTACATGTACCTCCTGAATCATGAAGTTTAGTGTACTGATTAAGATTTGACAAAATCACTTTTTTATTTGCATTTGTTTTTATTTGCACAGGTGCAGCATTAATTTCATATACGAGGACGTCTTTCAGTATCAGTTCAACCTCAAGAGTCTCATTTTGGTAGCAAACCCACTGAACTTCATATCAGACAGTGCTTTCTCAGGACTGCTGGCCCTAAAATACCTCAGTCTAGCTGGGTCAATGATACGCAGTCTCATGGAGATCCCGACAGCCCATCTTGAATTCTTGGAGATTCTGGATCTTAGAGGAAGCGAAGTTTACAGCTTAGATGGTCTGGAGAATTTCCCGTTGCACCAGATGAAGAAGCTTTTTCTAGATATGAATTTGATTGAGAAGATAAAAATGGCTGACATGGAGAAACTTCAGAGAACAAGCGGGCTGGAGATCAGCTTTAAGGGAAATGATCTCGTTGATGTCGAACCGAATGCTTTTCAGAACTTAGCCATGGGCAGCTTGGATTTTAGTGGCTGCTTCAAAAAAATGAACATTTCCGTACTGCTGAAGGGGTTAGAGGGAGTGAAAACTAACAAGCTTTACTTAGGGATATATGAGGACAGCCCTAAGACCTACATCAAGCTGGCCGAGCTTCAGTCTTTCTGTAACATATCAGTGGTTGATGTAGATTTTCAGCTGCTACACTTTCGTGATCTCACAAACACAAGCTTTAGATGTTTCTCAGAAATTCAGAAGTTAGATTTAACTAGAGCACACCTTTCAGCATTTCCATCCAGCTTGTCCAACCTGTCCATGCTGTCTCACTTGGTACTGGATGAGAATTATTTTCATAACATGTGTGACATTAAAGCGGCAAGCTTCCCCATGGTGAGGCATTTGTCCATGAGTGGAAACGAAAAATTTCTTAACTTCAGTGAAAACTGTTTGGAACCTCTGTCCTATCTGGAGGAGCTACATCTTAGCCATAGTAGCTTGGGGACAGGAGATTTTTGCTGCAACAAACAATTGACTGGTCTCAGAGAACTAAAATTCCTAAATCTCAGCTATAATTTTGTCATGAAGTGGGAGCCACTGCCATTTAAGGCCACTCCAAACCTGAAGCATCTTGACTGCACCCACACCAAATACGTCCTTAACAGCAGCAGCTCTCCATTTATCAATCTAGAAAATCTTCAAACTCTTAATCTTTCATTCACAAACTTAAAACTATTGGACAATGCTCACATACTGAAAGGCCTGACAAAGCTACGAGTGCTAAACCTAAAAGGGAACACTATACAGGGTGGCGTTCTTGCAAAAACAAAGAGCTTTGATTACGTTCCTCTTTTGGAGATCCTGGTTCTCTCTTCATGTGGCATCACAGAAATCCGTGAAAATGTCTTTAAAAATCTTGCTAATCTCAAAAATGTAGATCTCAGCGAAAATCAGCTAGTTAAACTCAGCCTCACTGATTTCTACTCGCTAAACCAGATCCAACTCAACTTTGCCAGCAATAAAATTACAGTCGTGGAAGTTAAAATTGTTGAAGACTTAGGGACAAGCAGTAGCATTGATCTGAGCTCCAACCCACTGGCCTGCAATTGTACTAATTATCAGTTTATTCTGTGGGTTAAAGAAAATGTTAGCAAAATGAAACACATAGAAAAGACATGTTGTGATGCCACAAATGAGAAGATTATAGACGTAGATCTGCAGTGCGTCTTTTCAAACAGGACGTTGGGGATTGTCCTTGGAATTGTAATAGTGATCGTGATTATAATATCTCTGTTGTATTGTGTGAAGAAAATTCAGGCACGATACAGACCGTACTCAAGACTGTAGAAATAATATGGTACTAAATATACAGTATATCATGCCATTATCACACTGGTGAAAAAGTTATTTGCAAATTTATGTTATTATAAAAAATATATGTAAACTGCTAATCCCTACCCTGTAATCAAGCTTGCTAGTACCTGGTTTTAATTAAATTAAATGATACTTAGACTTAAATTAGCTAGCTTGCTAGTACCTTTTTCTTAGTTAAATGATGCTTAGACTTAAATTAGCTAGCTTGCTAGTACCTGATTTTAGTTAAATGTACTCACATTAGCTTGCTTGCTAGTGACGTTTTAATTATATGATACTTAGATTTACATTCGCTAGCTTGCTAGTACCTGTTTTTCTTGAAATGATACTTAGACTTACATTAGCTAGCTTCTTAGCAAACTTGGCTAGCCACTAAAGTCAAATAGTTAATACTGGAGAAGTAATATTAGCTAAGCTAACATTTTTAGCTGACTATCCAGTGCTGTGTTTAGCTATCTGGCTAGGTATTAGGCATCTCTCAAAAAAATTTAAATTAATTAATGAATGAATTAATTAATACTGATGAGATGGTGAAGTTAGCTTTTGGCAGTGTTTACCTTGGAATATATTTTTATATTCTTTCCAAAATTGTGCTACTAAACACATTAAACCATCTTTTATATTACTGTAGTGAACATACAGTATCCCAATATTATATTTGTCCTTTCAATAAACTGTTCTGAAAAGTATTTGTTTGTATATATTTTAAAGAAAATGTAAAAATTAAAAATGAAACATGCTGATTGTAGAATTATTTAAACCCCATACATAAATATACAGTAGACATTTTACTATTACTTTGATGTGTCCTGTCCTTGATCACTATTTTGCTTTAATAGCACATAAGTTATTGTTTTATTTTATACATTTGTTTTTATTACTATACATTTGAACTATGTATAACTGGTTTGGGGTTCTGTGTGTGGAATAAGAAACTCTAATGGCTCCAATAAATAAATATGGTAACACAGATCTGCCTAATACGTGGATTATGTTTATAATCATGAATTAAATATCATGTGATCAAGAGTGGCTGACTTATTTTCGCCCAGCCATCTTCTCTTGCATCACAGATGTCTAGAGATTGAAAAATATTTTGAAAAACATTTTCCCATCTTGAGTGATTAGAAATGATAAAATCGTGTAGGGATAATAGGTAAGAGTTGATAGACATGTCATTTATGTATGTTTTTAAATAAACACTTATTATTTAAGCAGAAATGAGCAGTAATGATGGTTTATACCGCACTTCAAGGAAGACAGAAGCGTAATGTCATGCCTGTTTATTTTCAGAATTATACAATTTTTAGAAGTATAAATATTTGTATAGAATACAACATCTATGACATCCAAAGAGCTTCCATTGGGTGAAATACAAAACTCAAAACCACATTTCTTATTGCACAGATTCTAAAGACAGACAATGATGAAGACGATGAAGCAGGGCCATTTATACAAACACTAGCTTCACAGAATGGATGACAGAAAAGAAAATTTCAGAAAATATGCTGGACACTTAAGACCCAACAGATTCACGATGGATAGATTGACTATACCATAGACTGACAATCTTAAACTGCACAACCTGCTGGAGAAGGACGCCATGCAAACACTACGATCGCAATGTCCTGTGACGTGGAACACAAATTTGGCAAATTAATAACACAATATTCAAAATATACATCCAGGAATTCGCTGTAAACAAAGAAATGTGCTTAATTAAGGATTTTACATTAGTCATCTGAATAAAAAGGCAAGGGGACCGAAAGACAATCTACTGAATAAACATTTGTAGTTTGACCATATTTATGCCCTGTTAAACATTCACATTCCTTTAATGGTCTTGTCCTTCATTATTCGTTATCTTTTCGTCCAAATGCAAAGTAACATTAACGATAAGGTGCGTTTTGTCTCCTCATGCTACAAACACTACATTTGCGAAGCTTCATGAGGACTTCTGATTTTGCTAATACCGCTTAAAATCTCTCAAATTCATTAGTTTTTCTTAACATTAATCACTTTATAATTATAATTTCTTGACTTGTTTGACTTCACATTCAACTCCTAAGCATTGTATAGTTTTTGCAATCTACAGATAACTAGAATATCACTTTAATATAATAGATTAGACTATTTTACGGCAACGTCACTAAAATATCTTGTCAGTTAAGTTTATATGACATAAAGGACTGATTACTGTAGTCATTTCAGAGCACATATCACACACAAAAATGATCAAATAGCATCTTATTTAATGTTTCATGTCATTACTGTGCATGTGAAAGTGTTACAAAATGACTCAGATGACTCAGCGACGATACACACATTACAGTCACATTTTAAACAGATGAATTTGACAGTATATTTCAGTCATGGACTTAAAGGTACAGCTAACGGACAGTGCAAAAACACTAGATTATTATTACACGTCCCACTTTTATAAGTATTATACATTGTACTTGACTGACTGCGCAACTTATGGGCAGTAAACGAGACAGGACACAGGAACACTAGCTGAACGTCATGACTGTGAAAGTCCACCCTGACTGATCATAAACGTGGCCACCGTTTAACCCTCCAGATGTGGTTTACAGTTGCAGGTGGCCAAATGGAAAAAATAGCCCTAAAATCCTTACGTGAAAAATGTGTTGAAAAGGGGAAAATAATCATAATTATAATACACAGGGTTGCAAACTTTTTAACATTCACTTCCTTTTTTTTTTTTTTTTTTTAAAATAGAGCTTTTGCACTATTTAACATTCCTCTCTTCTATCTTTTAGTTAATCAACAACAATCAGAGGACATCTGAGGTGTTTTTAGCCTTTGCCTAAAACACAATTGCGTATGAGTGCGATTACTGCTTTTAGTGCCTGTGTAATTTCAAGTATAGATCATATCAGAAGCCAAGATCTTGCCTTTTTCTATATTTCGACTAGCTTATTTCAGATGGCATCGTGAAAATTTCGCTGAGCAACAAACATTACCGTATACAAACATATATGACATAGCAAAATATATACATATAAAACACACAACACTCATATTCAGAATTAAAGTCCTGATCCGACAGATCAGCGTTTTGTACAATTAACATTGCTTTATGTACAGTACATTGCATAAAAATGAGTATTTAGTAAATGCATGTGAAAGGAATGTGAATTTTGACACAACCTGCTAAGAACAGCAAGCTGGACTGCCCAAAAATACTTTAAGGCCCCTTCCACTAGATATGAAACCAGAACCCTAAGATGATTCCATTATAAAATAGTTCTAGGTGAGAAGCACGGGATAAATGTGCATTCCCTCGGCCCAAAACAAACTTTGCCTTTAAGTAGGTCAAAGCAAACAAGAACGAGAATAACAACAATGAGACGAAAACAATGTTGGTGGCATTTTTTTTCTACATGAAGAGTGTGTGCTGATAGATCAGCACCATTGCTACAAATACTTTGTCTGTGGCTTTTTAAGTGTGAACAAAACCGTTGCAATTTACTTAACCTTCATATGGATTGAGAAATGCTTCTTATTTTTTAATGTATCGAAATGCAGTGTGATTCCAACGACTCTTAAACAATACGTAGAGTTCTTGTTTGGTATCTAAATTGGCACAGTTCATTTATGACTCAAAGGCATCAAATCCCTTGATGTCAAATGGATTGCACACATCTTTTCTATATACCTCATGTCCTCTTTTCTTGTGATGCACAAAACTACAAAATGATAATCAGCAGCAAATCAGGTACATTCAAACCTAGAATTTTTCAGAAACATACTATAGACTAGCATACACACTAGCACTCATTGCTCTCGCCCTCCATGAAACACTGAAGTAACAGCTTCATCGGTCCTCAGAATGGAAGGTGCTATAATACAATGCATGGAAAAAAAAAAGATTGCCTTGCAGTCTTTCCTACAAAAGGTGATTTGGCAACCATCGATATCCCACCGTCACTTTTTATTATTCGAACCTCGGGGCAGATCTTTGGACTGCTTGGCGTGAGGTGAATCTTGTTCTGGTGCTGCGCCATCCTTCATCAATGCTGTGGATTTCTGCAAGTCTTTACGGTTTACTTTCTGCGAGGAGTCTGATGACTTTGAGGTTTCCACTGTGGCCCCAGTGCCCTTGCCTGTAGGAGATCCGCTTGGTGTGTGAACCTTAACAGTAGGTACAGGTACAGAACCAACTTGAGGGCCTGTCTGAGGCAAGTTCTCTCTCTGTGGTTGAGCTTTTGATGTAAGAAGTGTGGACTCTCTCTGCTCCTTTGGTTTTAGTTCGGCATTGTCTTTGATGATCTGCACTGGTGCTTTGCTTTCTTGCGTTCCTCTTTCTTCAGTGGCTTTCCCACTCTGGTGTGTAACAGGAAGGGGTTCTAACTTGGTTTTGTTCTTGGAGCTTGACAGGCCTTGTTTTCCAGTGGAACTAGTACCTGATTGTTGCGGTTGTTTTTTAGTTGCATTAACAACCTCCTTCTTCTGACTGGCTACATCTGGAGTATTCTTGACTTTCGGCTTTTCTTCAAACATGTTTGCTGACCGAACTTGCACAGTATTGCTAGTTTTTTCACTGCCTTTGGCACCAGAATTCTGATTTGACTTTTTGCTGGGGAGCGACTGAGTAGTAGGTAGGACACACTTTACGCTGTCATTTTTGACCTCTGCAGTATTATTAGTCTCATTTGGCATAGTGCATTTTGCATCTTCTTTCGAAACTGCTATGTTCTGTGGCATTTTATCTTTAGATGATGTAGTTTTGGACTCATCATTTGACCCTTCTGGAACCATCCAAGTCTTATGATCCTTGTCCTTGATTTGAGTTTTGACTCCACATGGCTCCTGACATTGAGAACTGTACCTTTTGCCATCTTCCACCCCAGCACTTTGTGTTTTGACACTGCCATCTTCTTTGGAGAGAGGATCTGAGCTTTTCTGTCTGTTTCCTGAGACAGAATTGGTTAGTGTTGTCGATGTTATTTGCTGAGATTGTTTAACTGCAGCGCTGTCTGATTTGACTTCAACAGGCGGCTGTGGGCTTTTGTGTACATGCTGTGGTGACTGGAGAACCACAGCAGAAGTGGTCTTAAGAGGAGCACCTTTGGTAGATGCATTGTTTTTATCCTGTTTGGTTTGAAGAGGTGGATCTGGAGGCAACTTGATATCTGGTGCTGGTGAAGCTGCTGTAGAAGAAGTGGTTGACACTGAGGTTAAAATTGAACTCTGTGGAACAGATACTTTTTCTTTTACTAAACCCTGTGAGTGAACCTGTTCTGATTTCACATTTAACACTGGTGTGCTACTTGCTGTGGTCTGTTCGTGTATCTTCTCTGAAATCTTATGTATGTTTTGAGCTGTGCTTTCTGGTTTCTTCTCATCACTTGCGCCAATCCCGCCTTTTGAATCCAATCCTGACTTTTGTGCACTAAATGTTCTGTCTGGTTTTGGAGGCAAAGTCTGCGCCAAAGCTGTTGTTGAGCTCCGAGCTCCTGTGGCATTGTCTCTGACGGTTTTAGACTGATGAACCTCCTGTGGAACCACAGTTAAGCCCAGTGTATTCAGTGCTCTGTCCTTCTCCATGGTTATTTGGCTGTTATTTACAACAGCCTGCTCCAACTTCTGTGGACTGACAAGGATCTCTCTCACATTTTTATCTTTATCAACACCACAGAGGTCTGAGGGTATGGATGGGTTTTGCTTAATGACCTGGTCATGGGTCACTGGCGTCTTTGTTTCTACAGTGTTGTTTTGCAGGGAAGGCTTTTCCTCTGGATTTTCCATCTCATCATCTTGGTCTTCATTGCTGACCTCCCTTATCGAGGGTGTTTTCCCACAAGCAAAATGAGTACTGTGTCGAGCAGGCCTCATCTCCTGAACTGTTTTCAACTTAGTCTCTGGTTTTCCACCTGTTGACAAATCTATTGGCTCCATTTTACTGGATATGGCCTGTAACTTGATTCCTTCACCCTGCTTATTTTTGTCATGAGTGCCTTCATGGCTAACTGAACCAACAACACTGTCTCTATTGCATGTGGGTTCTTCTTTTCCTGCATTTTTGCTGCTCAAAGCACCAAGACTTTCCATCTCTGCAGCAGTCTGTGTCTGTTTATTCGTGGGGATCTGGGGCTGCTTTTCACTCTGGTTTTGCAGAGCTCCGACCAGACCACCACTGTCACCTTGGCTGCTGGCTATTCTTGAGAGACATGTATCAGTTTTGGAGATCCTGGGTCCAGAGAGCAGTCCTATGTCCAGTGTTCCCTTCAGTGGTTTCAGGGAAGACACGAGTCGTGCCTCTAATTTGTACTCAGATGAAGTCTTTCTGATAGACCCCTCAGTGGACGAGATAATTTGAAGCTTCTCTACAGCACTCTCCCCTCGCCCACTGAATAGCTTAGGGCTCAAAGAATCTGTGTTGATTCCAGATGTGGTGATTCCAGCAGAATCCAGCTGGAGACTTTTGGACCTAGTGGTATTAAAGTGAAGGCTTTCATGAACACCAGGGGTGATTCGACACATACAGTCCTCACGCTCCTCAAAGGACTGCCTTTTTCGAGCAAATTCCATGTTGGGAGCTTTGAAATCAAGCCTGTCTGGTTTACTGCTCTCTTTAATCTGCCAAGCCAGCTGTCGGTCTGACTGGGTTGGGGCTGACCTTATACCCTCATTTAAAATTGAGGCAGAGTCCCCAGTGCTGCTCATGGAGTCTGCAATGCTTTCACATGCTCTTGTGTTTAGTTTTTTATATAGAACATCTTTTACTGTAGCATTGGCAGCTTTGTTATCAACAGAGCAACACCCAGTGGTGCTTTGGGTAGATTCACCCTCTTGAATAGCATCTTGCTTTTGCAGAGATTCTCGTCTCTCATGCCAGTCCTGTCTTTTTGCTACCACTTTGGCCTTCAATTTCTCCTTATCAAGGTCCTCCACCATTTCTTGGCGACCAACCTTACGAGTCACAGGCCGTTTCAGGCAGCCCTGCTCGGCAGGTCTTACTCGGGTGATGGCGGGAAGTTCACAAAAGCTCTCCTCCACACACTGAAGTGTGTGCTCACCTCCGGATCCAACCCCAGCCTGAACTTCCTCTTGGGTCACCTCCAGACTGTGTTTCCGGGAGCAAAGGTGCTTTTTGTCCCCTGTGTAGGATGGTGAGAGCTTTTCTTCTGACTGAACCCTCTTAAGGAGTGGGGACCGAGGGGGTTCAGCACTTTTAGGGCGCACCATGTGCCTGACAATTGTAGGAGGCGAGTGCATCTTGGCTGAGAAGGTCTGAGTAGTTTTGGAGCTTCCCACTGAGTGAGAGAGCAAGGGGGAAGGAGATCGCTGAGGGGAGGTGGGCTGAGGGGTTGGGGAAGGTGTTCGAGCCAGCGGGGACAGTGGGATGCTCCCTGCTGATTTCCGGCGGCTCTGACGAAGCCGCTGCCCAGGCAACTTGGGGCCCAAACCGTGCAAAGTGTTAGGACGGACATGGCCAGAGCCGGCGGGAGAATTTGGTGCACTGGAGCTAGGGGAACTGCTCTGAGAGGATGTGCCACCTGGGAATACGATGAAAAATAACATTGCTGTGTAAACAAAAAGCAACTCAGAAACAAATCAACTTGGTAATATGTAGACCTTCAAAAGGTATGGCCCTGACCTGATTGATTGAAGTCCGGCGTGGGCCGGAAGGAGGTAGTGGGGGAGTGAGGAGACAGGCTGTGTGTGGGGGATCCTGGCAGACTCTCCCCTGAGGACAGTGATCGGTTTAAGGAGGTAAAGCTGCGGCTGGTGTGGAGCAGTGGAGAGGGCTGCATGGCAAAGCGCCTGAATACTGACCGTCGTCTGGGAAGGCAAAGGTTTTGAAAGTGTTTTGAGTGATGTTAAGAGTACATGTAATATAAATAAAGCTAGTGGTGAAATAAGCAACAGCCCCATGGATAAATTAAACAAAATAATTACATTAGAATGTATAATATAGCATTACATTGAATGAATTTTCAATATGCAAAAGAAAAAGCTGTACCTTTCTTGCGTCTTCTCCTTCTTGGGCTTCTTGGTTCTCCTTATCATTTTGCTTCGATAACTATTCCTTCTAGCTGGACCCGTTTTGATTGAAGTATTCTCAAAAGGAGTAGTGGATATGGCAACCTTGCTTCCACTCTAAAAACAAAGACAGTTTTACTTTATTGTTTTCATACTTGTGTCTACCTATAGAGATACAGATATTCTAGAGTCATGGCCAACACCTGACCTAGAGCCATGGGGCCCAGACCTCGGCAATTTCAGAAGTTTTTTTTTTTTTTTTTTTTTTTTGGGGATAAACCTCCTATGTAGCATCTCTAGTTGTCAAATATGGACACAGTGACATCCTGACAACTTACTGGAAGACTGTAGCCAACTATGTGGAAAACATTGTAAACCAAAATATTTAACTCTGATTTTAAGTCTGACTTGAGCCAGAACAGTTTATCTAAGAATGGAATCATACCGTAAAAGAGATTAGAAATGAGCCTGCGCTTATTTCTGTTTGTATCCTTGTGTAATATTTTTTTAATGGTCAGTGCATCTGGGCTGAGAAGGCCTGAGTAGTTTTGGAGCTTGCCTCTGAGAAAGTGCACAAGGGGGAAGGTGACCACTGAGGGTTTGGTATAGCTTCCAGTAGCAGGTAAGGGCAGGTAACGCATGATTCTTGCCTGTGAGTGATTACCAATAGGATACTTATATGTACTTTCTTTGTTCTTTCAGAAAGAATGCCATTAACCAGAAACAGCGGGACACACAACACATCCATACAACACATCCATACAACACACACACCCAACTCCTGGAGCATGAGCTTGGGAAGTGTTAGTGAACTTGAACAAGGCAAAAGCCCTGAAATATTGGGACTGTGTTTTATTTTGCGTTTTCTATTGAGTTGTTGAAAGCACGTTGAAAAGCTTTAGTTAGGGGGGAAAAAATGAGAGCCCCGAAGCTCTGTCAAAGTCCACCTGCCTCACGAGCCCTTCATACACACTTGGTTCTACACATGTGCTCTGCATTTCAACCACCAATTTTTTTTTTTTTTTTTTTAATGTCCTGTAGTCCCAGGAGCCCAGTTCTGATGTATACCACCAGGGTTAGATTAGGATTAAACTAACATTACTCTTAAAGGTGATATTGTAGCGAGGACAGTCTTCTCACCTTGAGCAACAGTTCTACCACCTCAGTGTGGACCAGTCCATGGACTGTTTCCCCATTGACATGAGTGATCAAGTCTCCAGCTTTGAGACCAGCCTTCTGAGCAGGTCCATTGTCTTCCACATTCTGACAAACAAAATTACAGTTAAAACAAAGTACAGGTAAAGAAGGACAGTGTGGTCAATATGTATAGTAAAAATAGTCTAATACTGAACTGCTCTGATTAGCTTATAATAGCTGAACAAGCTCTTACCCAGACCATGTGATAGACAGTGTAGACATCACTGTCACAAGCGTAGACTCGAATAGCTCGGAGTGTGAAGCCGAACTTCTTCCCTGAACTGTGAATGATGATTGGCTGGCGTGAGCTGGCAGCAGAGAGAGAGGAGTCTCGGCTTGGGGAGGAGTCCCTAGAGGAGGGGTTTGATGACAAGGAGTGTGGAGACATGGGACTGGCCAGTGGGGACGTGCCGAAAACATCTGCAGAAAGAATACAAGTGCACTGGTGAATGTACAATTAACAGTATGATCCTCTATGTGTGTCTTCCAATATAATCATTTTGTTCTTTATTCTATTAACAATGACAAAAAGTGTTTAACTAATGGTTGTTCCACATCCTTTTTCTGCAAGTAAGGACACACCAAGCTCTCTATACTCATCTAGCCATGAGCTATGAGCAAAATGGAGGACTCACAGCTGGAGATAAGGTATGGTAATTTCAAAGATCTTTCATCTCTCTCTGACAAATCTTCAACCCACTCTGCAGGGAAAAGGTATATGCTTTCCCCCCTCACACACACACACACACACCCCCAAGAACACCCACACACACTCACCTGCAGGGATCATGAGAGACAGAGCGCTGGTGGATGATGATTTAGGTATGCTGGGCTCTGGTCTTGGGGAGGTCAAATGGCTGATCACGTCAGTGGATGGCTTGCTGGCAGTGTCTGGACTGTCCACTCCCTCCGGGCGTGATATCAGCTGGTCCAGGTGTTCAGAGAAACTGCCTGTTCAAACACAGAAAAAAACCTTTATAAACTTTAAATTGTTACATTAAGAACTAAATCTGTTTGGCTATGAAGGCAGTACCTGACAGGGTGGCATTGCTGACTGGGCTGGAGGGGGTGGTGGCATCAGGCTCGTCCTCAGGAAGCTCTCCGACAGAGAAGGACACTTTACCGGGCTTGTCCAGGGAAAGCGAACTCTCGCAGCTCTCCACCTCTGCTGAAATGGCAAACTTCGGCAGGAGTCCTGAGAGTCGGCCCGTGCTGGTGCTCTCCATGTCAGACGAGTGGGACAGGGACGGTCTGGCCACAAAAACGTGACTGGATATAACATCACAGTTATCACCAGTGCAACACATAGATAAATATAAAAGCTGAGGAAACTACCTGAATATAGTCAAGCTGACTTGGGATAATGTCTATTGTTAATATAAGCAGAATATACAAAAATTCTTCTCCTCTTTTCATTATGAATTATGAAGCCCTACATTTTTAAAAAGTCCATTCAGATCCAATATATCAAGAATTCTTAGTGAAAATCTTTCCAGCATTACAAATTCAGGATCAGGTTCTGGGGAGGTATCTTATTTCACAGTGCAGTAATTACTTATTGTACCAGCTATAATGTAAGTGATAAACTTAGCCAGCTTGTTTCACAGATGTTTCACAATGTTAAATGTAACCATAAAACAGATAAAAATATGATGTGTCATTATTTAATGAATAAAAATTGGAATCGTTGGCAAATTAATGTGGTGTAACTACAGGACATGCTGATATTGGAAAATAATCAACTTCAGGGCGGTGACTTGTGCTGCATCACACCACCCAATTGTTGATTATTTTCCTATAATTCCTACTATTATACATTTGGTGCCTAGACTTTCCTACTGTTTTCAGTCAGATATGGATATATTTACTGAAGCACTTTGGTATTAATTACTATATTATTAACTATTAAACTGTGAATAATTATTGAATTGTAACACTAAGTACAGTTTCCCAAACCTGATAGATATCATACAAGTTATTAAGTACTTTAAAATTCACTTTGCAAACTATGTACCACAAATGACTTGCTGTTAACACATACTTAATTATCAAATACTGGATCCCCATTGTAAAATACAGTGCAACCATTTCCGTTGAATTTCATTTACCTCCAGAGTATAACTTACATTTCAGTGAAGTCTGGAGTCCAGCTGAGCGAGTCGACAGTGAGGGGGCTCTCACTCTTCTTCTCCGGTTGCTCTCCCTTTTCCTCCAGCTGCCCACGGGACAGATCCAGACTGCTGTATACCTACAGGAAGTAATTTAATTCATAACACATGCACACGAAAGGACTTTTGAATCATTCACAATACCAGATATGGAAAAAAAATTAACAACATGTATGGAATAATTGCTAATGTATGAAATGAAGCCTTTAAAACAAATGCAACATTTGTATAATGTACATGGCACAGCATATAGGCAGATATTATGAATTTAAGAATATTGTCAGCTTTTTCTGACACTCTGACAACTCTGACAAATCTGCACTGCACATGTGACAGTGTTCTTGGATCAGTACTGCGCTGCTCCAAAAAAAACACTCGTCTACAAGCCAGAATATCCTGGAATGTTTGTAGTGCTTGTGTTTCTAAACCTTCTGAGAAGGAAAGGCTGTGTGAAAATACGCTGTGTTCAATGACGAGAGGTGATGCTGAGATTCAGAAACAGATGACTTGGATTATGTCTTCAGTTCTACAGATATTGTACATTAAGAGCATTCAAGTACAATGTAATTATGCTGTTTGTTACCTGACGTGTGTGTGTGTGTGTAGTGGGTCATATGACAAAAATGTATTATTACCTGAGGGTATCAATGATTATATTAATATATTACTGTCTATAAAATTAATTACATTACATGGAAAAGGAGGGGAAATAAAACATTCAGTACAAAATTGATTCATATTTTAATGTCCAGGTTCATATTTTCGTTGTCAGGTTACATTATATGGTCATGTCTCCCAGTCGTATTTGTGTGCTGAATGCTGCTGCCTGGGAGGAAACTCACTTTAGAAAATCGGTGTGAGGAAGAGGAAAACTGGCGCAGCTCCACATTGAAGTCTTCATCATTTGTGTCCTCTTCTTCCTCAGTTTCCAAGTGATGGTACCTTTCAGATCGGGCTAAAAAAACAAACATAAAGAGCTTTAATTGTAATTCACTGCTTTGTTACTTAAATATAAGAAATTCAGAAATGTACTTTAAGAAGTATGAGTGAGTTTGAGTGGAAACATGGAATCGTTGTGCGTAATCATTTTTGCTTATCGTCTTGTGTGCCAAGAAGGGTGCCAATAATTCTGGATTTTGACTGTAGCACATTCTAATTATAAGTATACACAAAAAAAAACAGATCTAAAGATGATTCTTTATCAGGAATGTGCAGTAAAGATCACAAATAAACCAGACGCTGTTCACATTCATGCAGACACACTGTGACATTTTCTGTTCCTCATGCATCAATGACTCAGAACTACACACACACACACACACACACAAACACAAGAATGCATACACACAATAATGCACACACAGGAAGACACACAAGAACACAGACAAGTGTATAAATGTGCGTACACACACACACACACACACACACACACACACACACTGACTGTCAAAGTAGCTGGTATCATCCTCGGACTCAAGCTGGGGGATAAATTCAGCCTTCTGCCTGAGCAGACTGTTCCAGTCCAGACTGTGGAAGAACTGGTGGTGCTTGACCTCATAAGCTCCTCCTGCTGATACACAGTATACACACACACACACACACACACACAAACACACACACGCAGGATAAACACTCAAGAACCTGTAAATTTACAGCTAATTATAATATATAACCAGTATAAAAGTATAAATGTGTTTGTCCATACAGTTTTAAGAAAAGATGCAAATGCTTGTACTAAACGAAATTTCTGGAACATAGCTTAAGTTAGCTTAAATTTTTAATGGGAGGCGGAGCTGACTGCTAGGTGTGTCTTTTAGTGGCACAAATGGTCTGTGACTCCACATATTCAAACATTTCTGAGTAGGTATAATTTTATAACTGCACTTAAACAGATTTTCTGAAATATCCTGTCAAGTTAGCTTATGGTAACCATCTGCCTAGCATTAACCCTGAAGATAAAATGTATAAAATTTATGAACAACCTTTTAGAAATCATGTCACCTTAATTCACATGAGCTAATAGAGATTATAAACATTTAAGAATATGACTTTAGGAATATGATTCTTCCTACAGATCTACTCATGTTATGCTCATCTTAGGAACGTTGTGAAATCTACATAAATACATGCACATATATGAATAATAATGACTCAAAAACATGCCCACATATTTATACATCTATATCTATAGTCTTAAAGGCTCTCCCTTCCATATATGGATTTAATGAAATGCATATATCTTCGTATATGAACTCAAAGGCATGCCTTCTGTGGTCTGTGATCTGCAAATAAACCTTATTGAAGTCAAAAGATGCCTCTCGATCCTGTTTGGTTGGATGTTGTTGGATCACATAGTTGTTTTTTCTCTTCTGTTTACAGAGTCTGAGTCCCACAGAGACTGGGGTGCAGATATTTTATTGAAGCTGCCACATAGTGTTTGTACTTGAGCAAATCTTACAAACACTGTTCTGCCTTGAAAATCACAGACTGCACCTTTAATTACTGTATGTGTACTGAAACCACATAAACGAAACGCTGGAACACCAGAAAGCCAGAAAACTTCAACTTTTTTTGTGCGATTTGTTCTGTACAGCACATGTTGCTTTTTATTCTGACAACAATCTCTCTACAGCTTTCTTGTAGCCATAAATTATGCAATGCAATTTCCTGTGAGGTCTAGCTGAATGTCACGCTAGTCTCGATTTGTTTTGATTGAATCAGCAGGAGGGAAGATCAGCAGCGATTTTGTTCAGACGTCTGCAGAAGGTTCTTTGCGGTGCAAAACCATAAGCAAAGACTTAGGTGGCCGAAACTAGCATGAAGATGTGTCATTTCACTTCTCTTTACATTTCTCAAGAACAGAAATGAAATAATTTATTATATAATTAAATATACAGCCACCAATAACATGGTGGAACCCTTGTAAAAGTTACTGCACGACTGCAGTGATCAGTATCCTACCAGTTCCCAGGCGCTCCAGCGGGTTCTGCCTGAGCAGCAGTGTGATGAGCTCCTGAGCATCAGCTGGAGGTGCGTCCTCCCCTTCAGGCCAGTTTATCTCATCTGGACCGAAAGAGAAGCAAAAACACACCCCTCAACACACTGTAGCACTATGATATAAACTGAGCAGAAGAGCAGAATGATACTGACCACTAATAACCTGACCAAACAGCTCTTCTGGAGTGTCTCCAAAGAAAGGCACACATCCTACCAAGAACTCGTAGAGAATGATCCCCATTGCCCACCAATCCACAGGCTTCCCGTATCCCTGCCTCAGGATTACCTCTGGCGCGATGTATTCAGGGGTGCCACACACCTATAACAGTACAGATATGATGAGAAGAAGCTACATTCTGATAAGAATTGTAGTAGAATTACATAGTCAGGTGCAGAATTATTGGCACGCCTCAAAAGAATGGGCAAAATGATTGTACAAAACAAACATTACACACAATTATTCTAGGGAAGCTTCACCAAATATTAACTGCTGGGGCACTGATAATTTTGGAATCTGTATTTTGTGGAAAAATCTAACTACATAAAACAATGTACCCAGTGTTTATTCATGATTGCTCACTTTCAGTGAAGGGTGCCATTAATTCTGGAGTGGACTTTCTAACTGGTACATGTAAGCCAGTAAAAGAAGGTGATGTGTATAGTTATACCTGTTTATCTGAGAACTCTCTGGCATCCTTCTCTATGTGGCCCTCATAGAGGTTAGTGGTCATGTTCATCAGGCCCACCTTAGACAAGCCAAAGTCGGTCAGCTTGATGTGTCCCATTGAAGTGACCAGCAAACTGAAATGATTCAACATGACACAGTACAAATAAACATCACAGAGACAATACACACACACACTGAACATCTCAGAGCAGACGCAGAGTCTAAACAAGACAGGTAAAGGGGCAGCAGATGGTTTGAGACACTCACTTGTCTGGTTTCAGGTCTCGGTGGACGATGCCATAATTATGAAGGTATTCCAAAGCAAGGACAGTCTCAGCAAAGTACATTCTGGCCATGTCCACTGGCAAAGGACCCATGTTCTTCAGCAAAGTGGCACAGTCCCCACCTGCCAAGAGCCCACACTTCTTACTTACTTTGTGCATCAACACATTTCTCATTCATTGTTTAAGACAGGAACATACTATATGTGTGGTGGTCAGGGGGAAGAGTGATACATTTTCAATATAGTGCTTTCACAAACTGCTTGTCTAATGTAGAAAATGCAGTTTCTCTATATACAGAGTCATACGGTAACCACCAGCTTGTCTCTTTTAGTTAAGAGGTAGACACTATAAATGTCTACATTCAGAAAAAAGAGGAAAGTTTACTTTCTTTCAGTGAAAAAGTGCAGTTTTTTTTTCACTATTTAACCAAAAAACCTTGGCGGAAAGTCATCAAAAATGTCATTTTTTTGGCGTGCACACACACACACACATACACACACACATTCCCGCCCAAGTCCACAAAGCTCCGCTCTCAGGATCTACGTTCTACATAGAGTAGATTGTATATAAAAGACTAACAGGAGTCCCACCCAAACACAAACAAGCATTCCAGGCCAGAAGTCAGTTTTCCGGTTGTCTCAGGCATATAATACTTTTGTATTAAAACATTATTTAGTATTAATACTAATAATTTAGTATTACTTAAAACATTATTATTTTTTTAAATCAGGTTCCACATATTTTGCAGATTATTTGTACAAGCAAGAAAGAAAAAAAAGACTATTGCACATTTAACTATATGCTTGTCTAATGTTAGATAAACATGTATTGATATATTTTATTTCACATTACCTAACTCAAAACATTCTCCATTTGCGCTGACAGACAGTGAGCGAATCGCATCTTTCACGCGGGAAAATGCGAGAGGAGACAAGAGATGAAATTGAGGAAGGGGGCGGGGCTTCCAAGGGTTCCAGTTAGTATCAGAGAGTTCAAAACGCCTACAGAACTGCTATCTGTAGCTGAGTTTCCATTCAAACTTGTTGCAATTTTAAAGCAAATTTCCAAATAGTAGGCAAAATGAATCTGTGAATCTGTGACCAGGGTTACGGTGATGTTTCTTCGTAAACATCAGAAAGTGTTTACATACTCTATATCTACAATATAGCATATATAACGACTTGCATCCCCTATGTCATAATTTATTCAGAAAACGCATTTCCTTTTCTGCATCTCTCATTTATCCATACACAAACCTATTTTTTTTGCAGTAAGTTTTTTTCCCCAAATTTCCATTTCCAATTTCCATTCAGGTTCCATTCAAGAGCTGAATGGAAAACCCCATAGTGTGTGTACGGATAAAATCACTTACCTTCGACGTACTCCATGACCATGCACAGGTGTCTGCGTGTCTCAAAGGAACAGTACATGCTGACCACAAACGGGTTCTCAGCGAAGGTCAAGATGTCCCTCTCTACAAACGCCTGCTGGATCTGGTTCCTCAGCATCAGGTTCTGCTTGTTGATCTTCTTCATCGCAAAGCGCTGATTGGTCTCTTTGTGTCGCACCAGATAGACAGCGCTGGGAGACAAAGGAAGAATGAGTATATATATATATATACACCTACACACTCGTACATGTGTGCGTATATATATATATATATATATATATATATATATATATATATATATATTTTATATATATATATATATATATATATATATATATATATATATATATAAAGAGCCATATAATTTAGATGATTTTTAATTTTTTTTTAATTACATTCTATTTTTTAATTAAAACATTCATACTTTGATGGTCAGATACTGAAATAAATACATTTTACATTTTTATCCTACATGTAATATAAATTTCTTTTCTTTCAGGTTTTTAGGCAGAGGTTTATCTTCCAGTTAAAAAGCTCTCCATAGTAAATCATAAATCGTTGGATAGATTACTTTCTAAAACACTTCCTAATGATGATATAATGATTAATGCTGAAATACCAAGAGTTTCCTGGATTGTCGTGATTAGCGATAAAATTAACATTTATTCACACACATATATACGTAGGTCCTACATACAGACAAGTTCTTCTTAATATCTCGAACAATTTTGACTTTCAGTAGTAATTTATTCATAAAAGAATGCAAAAATATGCACATATGCATAAATAGTGTTTAAAATAAGTCTATGTAATATTTTCATAAAATGAAAAAGATTTAGAGTGTTATCATAATAAAATTCTAAATAAATAAAAAATGCTTAATAAAATTATATACAAATTATGATATAGAAGTTCATATTTAATCTGTTATTATCTATCTATTGCCTCAACTGTAATACAAAAATTATTATACTGATGCACATTTTTAACAGGTAAATAAATTCAGTCTGATATGAGTAAATGAAATAAGTCAGGGTGAAGGACCTGGCCTTAAGGAAATAACAGAAGGTGACTGAGTTTACCCGTAAGCTCCGTTACTGATGAGTTTGATCATTTCGAAGTCTATCTCACAGGGTTTACGGCGGGGTCGCAGTGGTGCACTCAGACTCTGTGACTGAAAGAGAAACAAGAAAAGTGTCATGAAATATCAATATCAAACAACAAGAGAAATTTGCCAGTGGGTTTTTACAGTCAGTTACACAGGCTTTCACTTTTATGCATTAACAGAAAAAAAAAATTGCAGATTCAAACAGATTTCAGCACAAGCCATAAATCTTTTTCCATAAAATATCTAAATTGGAATGTTGAGGTGCAGGCGTGTTTTGTTTTTGTTTTTTTTTTGTTTTTTTAACGTCTCTGCCACTAGGTGGTGGAGGCATTATTTTTCTCGGTTGTCCGTGCATCTGTTCCGGATTCTTGTGGTTAGTGCGATATCTCAAGAACTAGTACTTGAATGTTTGTTGGATTTATGTAGAATTATCATTAGAATTAAAAAGAACTAAGCAGGTGATATTTTCTAATGAACTTACTTGGGTCTATTTCCCCCAAAAATATAAATGGATAAGTAATTTAAACACAGCAACAACTAATCAGGATAAAATGGTCATTGAAGATGAATAGACGTGTGTTCATTGTACTTTAACACATATAGATAGTTCTTAGTTTTCCTTGCCATTTGAATTTTTTTAAAAATGCTGAAAATGTAGTCTAAATTTCCATTGCACCCATCTTTTTACCGACCACTCAGAGAGCAGGACCAATTTTGCTCTCTTGGGCTCCCGGCCACGGATATCTGAGGCATCATTAGGTTTCGAACTAGCAATCATCTGATCTTACAGCAAACGCTTTTCTACAGAGCCACTCAAGAACCCTGAGCCCTGGGACTTTTTGTGGTGCATTCCACAGGATCCCAGTCTTGATGTATATCTCTACTTGAATGTACTGAAAACACAATATGTACTTATTGAACTTTAAATCATATTAATCCTATTACTGTTTTTATATTATGTTACTGTATTTATATTATGTTATGTTACTATTTCACAGTTAACATCAAAACTACTTACACTCACAGACTCATCAGTGTCAGGAGTTTCTGCAATTCCACTGTCGTAGCTGGTTAACTGGGCTATTTCTGCAAAATGAAAAAAGAAAAGAAAGCAATAAAACACGGAACAAAAAAAGTAAAAAGAAAAACAACAAAATCCCTTTTAAAAGTATGAACTTGATTACATCAGCACCGTCTCTTTTTGATCAGTGCTTGGAAGTAAATTAAAACAAAAGGATCCCATTTTTCCACATAATAAGACTGATGAGCTGACTCATGTGGTTTCCTAAATGGGTTAAATGAAGTCGAAATCCAGGGAACGGATCTTAACACGTGTCAAGAGACATTTGTGGAAAACTGCAGTGCCAAACAAACCCCAGAGCTCATTCTCAGCACATCAGGCCCCACAGCTAACCTGCAAACAGCAGGAGGTAATGAACCAGAGGGCGGATTTGGGAGTCCCAAAAGAGACTCAAGCACAGCGAAAAGACTTCAAAACAGCTGCCCCTCTCCACTTTAAACCCTTACAAGCACTGCGCTGGGAGACCTCTGAGGATTAGAGAGCCTTGAAGGGCTTTGGATGCGATCCAGATTTGGCCAAGGGAGCCGAGAAGCTTCCAGGTTTATGGAGGGGGAAAAAGATGGTGAGCTACATGTGGGTCTAATTACTGGTAATGACGATCTTGGATGTGGTATTACAGGATCATTAAAGAAGGTCTGTCTCATAGATCGAGAACACACTTAATACAGACTTCCTTCTATGATCCTTCCTGCTAAGCCTCCTGATTTAAAGGAAAAATCCACCCTGTATGACTAATATGATCTTTATTGGCGTTTGAGATTTATTCTGTTTTTAGTTTAAACTTCTTTCATCGATATGGTGGTCTATTTTCACTTTGCTTAACGGTTTCCAGCATTACCCACAATGCCGTTCTACTGCCTGCCAATAGTGGCGCGGTAGGATTTAACCCTTGCTTCATTTCTACCTAAAGAGAGCGGTGCAGCAGCGCTTTAATAGTTTAGTCTGTCACTCTCTCTTGCCTCCTCATCTGCCCAAATGATCAAAAGCTTCAAATTTCATGCTAATACCACCACCTCACTAGTCATATTGTAGATCGCTAACTAGCTAAGCAAAGTCTCTGCTGTGATTTAGAGCAACTGCATTGTATAGCTGCATTGCATTCTGGAACTTCTGCACCAACATCTCCACTATTTCTACATTGGAGTGCTCATTAATATGACGTTGATCACCAATGGAAAATGGTGAGTGAGAAAAGAAGCTCTTGCTCTTTTGAACCCTGGCCATCAAACAACAGATTAGCACCAGAATTGCTGAACACATCACAAATATCACAAAGAACACATAATGTCTGGGTTTACAAAATTTAATTCCATCTTACCTTCCAAAGGGTCACGTGTCAGACCGAGTTGGCTTATAATGTAGCGTGGAATGTCGGTCTTGATGCCTTGCCCCTCTTTGGCGTGACCCTCAGCCGCCTCCAACAGGTGATAGAACTCCTCTGGGTCAAACTCCTGTGGATACACATCACATTTCAGTTTTTCCTTTTTTTAAAAAAACAAATTTTATTCATTTTTTCAATGTATAAACCTTACTCTGGAGATTCACAATTTACGGTTAAAAAAAATAAAATAAACAAAGTTAACCTGCTTATGTATATTTATCTCAAAAATGGTTCCACAATTTATAAAGATCTTAGTATAGCCTGAATAAGAATTTTATTTTCTCTACTCCGAGGAAACTCATTAATCTGAGACATATCTTGTCTTTTTACACTGTAACTTTTCTTAATTTGCACTACATGTTATATAGTGATTATCACGTACCACACAATTGTCATTTCTCTATACTAAACTCACTGGCCACTTTATTAGGAACACCCTGACACCTACTCATTCATGCAATGTATTTTTGTCGCACGATTCTGCGTAAATGCTATAAAATGTCACTGAGTCACTGAGATCACATTTTTCCCCATTCTGATGTGAAAATTAACTGAAGCTCTTGACCCGTATTTGCATGATTTTATGCATTGCATTGCTGCCATCAAATGAATGGCTGATTGGATAATTGCACTAATGAGCCTGAGTACAGGTGTTCCTAATAAAGTGGCCAGTGAGTGTATACACCCAGGAAACAGATTAAAATGCGTGCATTCCAACAGATGCTTGTAGCATTAGCGTCCCTGCAATATCATGTCACTTTTGCTCAAATTAATACTCCCATCACAGACCCAAGGAGTCCCTATTCACAGGACAGTCTATAAAATGGTAACTAATATATTCTTGTTCTTTGAGGCTAAATGTCTGGAAAAGTGCTGCGGCAGCAAATAAACGAACTTACGAGACACTCCAAAAGGCGTGCCGGTCTGGCAATGACAATGAGGATCTTCTTCACCAGTTCCTTAATGAAAGTCACCTCAGCACTCTCGGATCTCTCAGTGGACTGTGCACATGGTAACACAATTAGCAATGGGTAATTTGGGAATACACACACACACACACACACACACAGATACCTAAAAGCTTTTCATTTGGGATCATTCTCCTCTCCATCTGTCTCTCTGCGCTTGTCGTATAGCTTTTTATATGGCAGGCAAAAAAATCCTTTGTGTCTCTAGAACAGCAACGCTAAGCACAGCTAGCGCTTGTCTGTAGGATATATTGAAAATATTTGACTATAAATAAAATAAAATTATCTTTTGGCCATTTTTTCATGTATATATCAGCAAAATATAAAGATATCTAGAAATGTGAGCGACTGACTCAGACATGTTAATCAGTCAAACCTGCACCTGAGGTACTTTAGTTAGCTAGTTAGCTCACTCTATGCTTCTATACTCTACTCTTTGCTAGCAAACCTACATATAAACAGAAATAAGAGCTGACTATTTAATAACTGATTATTTTCCAGGCTTTATCATAATTTAATTACTGTTTGACAGACATTTTCTTCTTCTGTGTCAATTAAGTTTTTAAGCCAAAGTTAGCTAGCTAGCGAAAGCTGCTTCTGGCAATGTCATACTTGTAGCAGTGACAAATTGGTAAAAAAAATGCCACAATAATGGTAACAAGTTATATTGATCCATTTTAATTTATATTAATTTCTTAATTGTTACTAAAAATGAAGTCAGTAATTGTAGTAGTAACAGGTTGTTAATAAAAAAGATACTGTTAAGTTATACTTAATGATTCACAAATATGTTCATTTTCCGGGTGTTATAAATTAGTAATTCTTGGTAATTGCTATTTGTTGTGGTAATACTAAACAATTAATAGAGTACTCTAACAATTAATAGAGTAATAATGTAGAGTATTTTTTTTATTTTTTTTCATGTTTTATAGTTTTTAAAGACAAATCTGCCAATCAGCATACCACATGATTTCTTTATTAATTCTTTCAATTGCCCACGTAGGGAATAAAACACTTGGGGTGATTATATGATTATTTTGTGTGTGAGTGTTTTATTCATCTTATATCACGGCAATTTGCCAGTGCTAAAGTTTAAAGAGCAACACGTCATACTGCTTATCTGTTTATAGATACGTTTAATGTTGTGAAATGTCGGCAAATCGATTAGTCCCTGTTATCTCTTACGTTATAAGCAGCTATAAACAGTCATTACCTCACCAGCCTCTCTTTTAAATAAGTTAATAAGACAAAAAAACCCACACACAACTTGTCATCTTCATGAGAAAATGCAAAGCCCTCTGTCCGGAAGACTGTTAAAATGCTCTGACACTGGAGACTCCTTCCAAAAATGCTTAGATTTACTTCCTCAAAATAATGAAGTGTGAATTATCAGAAGAAAACACATTTGGTCTACATACAAATTAGACTAAACATAAGAGCTCCTCACCTCTTGAAAAAGTCGTTCGAGTTTGTCAGTGAGCTCGCAGAAGTAGCGAGAAGTGATGAGGCCGAGGCGAGATTTCTCCAGGCAGTCGCGTGCCAGTTCGATGATCTGGTGATGGGCAAAACTAAGCACTCCATCCGCCAGAGGCAGCACGTTCTCTGGGGAGCTGCTGCTGATGATCTCCTGAATGCGCTCCTCCATCTGTGCCGTGGCCTGAAGAACATGCCAGAGAGCTCAGAACACACACTGCAAAACTCGTGAGTTTTTGAATACAAACCAGGGCTTGTTGCTTACCTTGGGAAAGCGTTCTTTGTACACATGATTCATCATAATAATCTCGTGATCGCAGCACGATGGAGATCTTCCAGGGCTGAAAACCACAGAAAAAAACAACAGAATTGGTAAATCGTTTTATTTCAAAAGGGACAAATGAAACCACAAGCATTAAGACACAACGTTTTGTTGTACCTGAGGCTACGTGAGCGCGGGCGCATGGGCGTGGCCCTGCGGTGGTCATCACCAGCAATGCTCTCAGTGCAGAAGTGCTTGGACAGGAAATGGAGCTCGTCGGCAGTGGGCTGGAAGGGCAGCTGATGGAGCTTCTCCTGTGATGAACAGGATGACTAGAAATGACAAGGAGGCACATTAGGAAGGGACTTTATTGGTTTTTTACCCAAAAATAAGCTCTGATGACAATATTTGGGTGACAATAATAATCATACTATTATAAGATAATATTGCAATCCCCAGAAAGCTGAGAAATGTATACATGTGTGCAAAAGTTTTCACCCCCTTTAGTTTTTGGATATTAAAAAAAATACCTTATTTTATAGCTGAGGTTCTTTAACATACAGCCTTCATATTACAAGAATTGAGTCTAGGTCAGTGGTTGACTTATCTGCAGTTATTAGCAAGCTCAAAAGTTTGCACCCCGTCTTGACATGCTCTAGTTATTTTATTTGCCATACTTCACGTTTTCCTTTTCTGTATTTTTTTAAAGGTATAAAAAGTTCACAGGCTAGAACTTAATAAGTGTTAAGAGTCAGTGTGAATCAGGAAATGGCTATGTCAAAACCTAAAACAAAAACCTATCAAAACTGAGGTGGAGAAGGGTTAAGTGAATGCAAAGTTAAAGGGATGCTTTAGTCATTACTACCCATTACTTTCTTTAAAGTAGTTCTACTTTAAAGAAATTCAAAATGATCACAAATTATCAAAATAACACATCACTAAATAAAGGCAATGTCTAAATATATTTTTTACAGCCAAATACTATGCACCTTTAAATTTTAATTCTGGTATTAATTAACAGGGACAGACGTGATCTACATTTCTGTTGTATAAAAAAAATGCACACAAAGAAAAAAAAAAAGCTGACTGGATGCTCCACTGACTGGCACGATCAGTTTTGCAAAGTTACACCACATTAGTTTGGGTAAACTGTCCCATGTCTCCCCTTAAATGTCTCGCATAAATGGCATCTGTGCCTGTTATTCTCTGGCTCCATTTGTTGGCTCTATCTTGTGAGCTCATCGCCGGTTGGCTGGGATGATTCTACCAGACTGTTTGCCATTTCATCCCCAGGTGGGCGTGTGCTGAAATAGTGTCAGTAAACACAGCCACAGCCAGTGAGTGAGTGAACGAGTGGGTTTTCTGGCAAAGATTCAGGCACATATTTACCAGGAAACAAATCTGCTCGGAGCCATGTTAGTCAGAGCAACAGCATCTGTTATTTATCGCAAAACAGCATGCGTTGCTTTGCACTCAGTTGGAGTCCAAATCTAACTTATAGTATGTAAAATTTGTGGATTTGAATCCCTCTCAGGTAGAAAAAATTCTATTGCGGAAGAGTATCTGTATCTTTGAGGATATGTTTTAGGTCATTGTGCAATATTTGCAAATATTTTTCTCAGAATGGCTAAGACTCCTCAAGACTTCTTTTCTGAGATCTGAGGATTTAATCCTGCTCATGCAAAATTTATTTTCCGAAAAGAAAAAAAAAACTATTAGCCTAATTTAAACCACAAGACCCTGACCAGGCAGTTACTAAGGATGAATTAATAAACACTGTAAGTGCATCATTATAAAACTTAATGAATGTGGTCTTTTTTTGTCCGGCAAGCTTCATATCCAACATCTCACTCACAGCCACGAGCTTGATATATGACCTCTCGCTCGCATGAAATTAAAAGCCTCCCACTCACATGACGTTTTTCTGAAAGCTGCTTTGTGACAATGTCTATTGTTAAAAGTGCTATATAACTAAAAATAAACTAAACTGAATAGCTGCTATTAGCTCTGTGTGAAGTTTTTTTTTTTTTTTTTTTTTTTTTTAAAGATTGTGCCCTGATGGCCAAATCCGACCTGAAAGCTCTGAATATGTATTAATATTACATGTTTTTCAGGGTGACTCAGAGCAGCTTAGAAACATCAGGCATTAAAACAATTTTCCTGTAATGTAGAGGGTGCTTACAGAAATAGTGGAACTGGGGGTGTTGGTTCCATATCCGGATGATGGGAGGGATGCCAGGGACCAGCGGCGGCCGTCAGTCCTACACACAAACACACACACATCACTATAACGGCTTAGAAGTATGTGAATGAAACCTGTAGCATGTAACACACAGGGTTAAACCACGGTCGATGAGTGGAACACCAGAGGGAAGGGAAGGGAAACGCTGAATGACTCATTGATTCTCAGAGTGAGAGCGAGAGGGGATGAATGCTGATTACAAAGCAGCTCTGGCTGAGCGCAAGTGTTTTTACAGAATGGCATTTAGTGCGCTATTTCCTGTAGACCCCTTTGCCAGACTGATAGCAATAGCAAATGAACACAACAACAGAAACTAGTTGTGTGAAAACACATTGACAGTGAGGGGACCAAGAAATTCATTAGTGTACTCGGAAGGAAACAAATGGGAAAAGCAACTGTAACAGACATTATTTTAATTACCTGTCTACTCTGCAGCCAGGGCTGAATTATAAGTAGTGAAAAAGGGCATAAAATACTTTAATTTCCAACAAAGAACATTTTCTTTATTTTATTTTACTAAGATTGTTCAGGAGTATTCTGGCTTTCCAAAAGGCTTTCTGTTTTAAAAGTCTCAAGCTGTAATGAGCCTCTTAGCTCCATTACTGAAACATGAATGTGTTTCTGTTTGTAGAAATGTACTCTGCCTGATAGCACTGATAGCACCAATACTTGGAGGATGCATCATTTACCTGCGAGCGAAGGAGAAGTGGGCTGAGGCACTGGGGGAGAAGTTTCTAGGGCTGTCCTGAGGACTCGTGCCTGGAGGAAATAATCCAGCACACAAGAAGCTCAACACACACAGGCATTTTAGCAAACAACTGTCATACAAGAAATTGCATTTAATGATTGTTTTTTTTCCCCCATTTAATCCCATTATTATAGTATTAAAGCACATTATAAAGCATTTATACTGTAATTTTCTATATACCACAGTGTTGTTGAATTCTCAATTTTGACTGCTCTGACAATAGTTCCTGAATGCTGAACATCTTTCCAATATGTTATTGGTTCTATAGTAATCTAAGACTAAAAAAGGGAGTAAAAACTGTGCTTTCACAACCATTATTTCACAAACAAAAACAAAACTTGTATCTGTTTTCTCTCAGGAGATGTTTATTTAACATTGATGGAAGGAGTCTCCAGTGTCAGCACTTTGTAACACTCACAGGTAAAGTGTTACGCACAGACAAAGCTGTAAAGCTTTTCTGCCATGTGAGACTTTGCGGTTTCTCGGTAACAAGCTGTATTATTTGTCTTATTAACTTCAAAAGACAGGAAAAAAGAAGTTGGAAATGGGAATGACTGTTTATAGCTGCTATAACTTAAGCAAAAATAGGAACTAACTCATTTTGTGGATGCTTCGCAATATTAAAAGTAACTATAAATGGTTAAAAGCATGGAACGTTACATATACATTACACGTTTTATATATACGTTAATAAATTAAAAAATAGTTAGTATTGGCAAACTGCTGTGGTATAACAGGAACAGCTCTACACTGCAGGACATGCTGTTATAGGGAAATAATCATCCAAATAATCAATTATTGACCTATAACATCACACCATGTTGTATTTTATTTATTGTATTTATCTATTTGTGTGCAGACAGAGTTCAGATACACCCTGACGATTACATAACAATCGTGACAAGGCCCAGTGTTCAAACACATTTTGTAACTGCACACACAAAAGGACAAAGCATGAAAGAACATCTAGAAAAAGGTTTGAGTGAATCACGCTTCGGTAATACAAATCTCTTGCATTTGAATGAATTGATGGTGGATGGCCCTCGATGTACTAAATAAATGACTGCAATAAAGTAGATAAAAGCAGAGAAGGACACTTGAGATCTTTAAAAGCACATTAGAAATCCACAAATCTGAAAAACATAGCTGTTAAGCACAAGCTGGAAATGTAGGAATGCATTGATACCATTTTTTTTCAGACCAGGTACCTAAATATGTACATGTTTTTGGTATTTGTCACTACTGATACTGAAGTGAGTAACCTAAGTAGTATTAATCGATCAGGGGCATCATGTTATGTTGTATTTAGCTCTGGTTATGTTGGATGTTGCCGTATGTTGCAAGCAACTAACTCCTCGTGCTGAGTTTTAGGTTTAAGATGTTATTGTGTTTAAATATTTCTTATATAGTTCTTTAATAGAGAGTGGGAGAAAGGCCGACCTGAGCAGGCAAAGCGTTATCAGCAAGCATGAATTGCACCTTGACTTGTGAGCAAGGTGTCTCCGGTGGAGTGTAAGAAAGTGTGCACGTCTCAGTGTGCTCAGTGTTCGCAGAAGTGAAGTGCTCTCAGGTGAGAATAGCACCTTTGTGTGAGTACACACGGCATCTTCTCGCTAATACTGCTCTGAGCACTCAGGAAGGCAATCCTCACACTCTTGATTAAAGATAAAACCTCTATCAGGCTACTTGTACTATAGGAAGATGCTGTAGTTCCTCCTCTTTTTTTTTTTTTTTTTTTATTAAACAGAGCACAGTTTGTACTCTGCATTGCTTCGATTGCCATCATTAATCATTAAAAAATCGTTAGATATGGAGCTCGTTTGACTTTCAGGCTCCCACTGTGCGGCCCAAAGTATCTCCACATCCACAGTCGATCTCCCCCAGAGGCATTAAAAACATATGGGCCCCATCTAGTTATCCACAAACCCCACTGTTTCTGTGCACTGCTTCTGGCTATGAGGGTCAATCAGAGAGAAAAGTGTGTGTGTCCCCAGTGAAGTAACAACACATGGCTACGGTCCTCTGACCAATATTAATCACACATCATTCGCACCATTGATTAAAAGAGGGGGTTCAGAGTTAATTAACAACGACAAAATGGGGCTGAGTGAAAACAGGGCTTGTGTTAATGGTTGAAAGTTGTTCATTAAGGGCTTCATTCATAAGGCAAGAAAGTCATTTGTTTTGTTCCCAGTCCTCCGTGCCAGTGGAATGACAGGCTTGACCCAAATTACAGCCATTTTCTATTTAGAGACTAAACTTTAATTGAACAATGGAGCTGAACAATCTAATGTAAATTATTAAAAAAATTTTATCCAATACCTTTGGAACTAGAATTTTAAATTTTAAACCAGACAATATTTACAAAGAATGTTAATATTTAAGCTAACTCTTGCAAAGAAAACATTGTAGTATGTCTATCTGCACCAGCTCCCATCTTAGACTTGATTGCAAAAGTTTGCACACCCTTAAGACAAAATGACTATAAAATTTTATTTACATCAACAAGACACTGACCGTGTGCTCCTTCATCATACAAGTAACAAATTCTCAAATAGTTTGTCGATGTTAATAACGAGGAAAACAAAAATATCTTGCTTCACTTCTGAATGTGATAAAAGAAAATATTCTCTATTACACTGTCCACCCTGCCTCCAATCTTTTTCATATCTTCTAATAAATAAGTAATTTATTAACTCATCATCTTATGTAATGGCTTTATCCTAGTCAGGGTCACGATGGATCTGGAGCCTATTCCAGGAACACACCCTGGATGGGAGGTTAGTCCATTCACACACGTTCGCATATCCTTTCACACCCGGGGCAATTTAGAGTTGCTAATCCATCAATTAGCATGTTTTTGGGATGGAGGAGGAAAACCAACACAGACACGGGGAGAATTCTGTAGAGACAGGATCGAACCCTAGAGCTGTGAGGTGCCATGTAATAATAACATTTTATTATTTTATTACTGTTATTATTTTTTTGTTGATTTTTGTATTTTTGCTGCAGGATACAACACATTTTATTTTTATTGTCCAACAATTAAAACAATATGAGTAAATTTTGCACTCAGAAACCATGGGGTGTGCAAACTTTTGCATTGTATATTCCTACTACAACTGCACGAAAAAATTAATAAAACAGACATGAGCAGCTCAAACTAGACAGACGGACATCGAGAAACAGAGAGACAGACAGAGACAGACAGAGTATATTACCTGTGTGTGAAGAAAAGGGGGAGTGTGGTCGAGGAAGGCCTGATGACTGTCCACTTCCTATAAGACTCTTCCTGTTACCTGTCCTACAGCTGAAAAAACAGACAGCACAACTAAGCTGTGTTCTTTGGCTGGTTAAGGGTTCTAGTTTCCTAAAGAAGTTCTACTTTCTGAAAGGGAACCCGTTTGTTGCAGGGTTAAACACAGAACCTCTCCCAGTGATGATCTCTATGTATTGAATCTTATATCGACAGAAAACTTGGTTTCTAATGCATAATGTTATGGAGTCCATTTATAGACACTGGCTTAGATGGCGTAATGCTGCAAAATCAATAATTTCCTGGGATCCTTTTGCTTATGGACATTATGTTTGTCAGATGTTTTGTCAAAATGATGCTTTTTTCTGCACCAAGTAATTTTTCTCAGCCTTGAAAAAGAAAAAACAGCCATAATTTCACACACTAGTTCATAAACCCTATGATATGTTATTTTTCTTAACAACTTGTGTGGTTTTGACTTTAAATGACATTTAATCCATAAAACTATTCAAATTCTGCAATAAAATTGTATTTTATAAGTTTCTTTTATCAAGTAGAAGTCTCCATACTCCATCTTTTATTGATAGAAAACACTGTTAGACTACAGTACATGTACAGACATGAAAAATCAATAGTTTCCAGGGATTTTTATGTTTATCAGCTGTCAAAATTAACTATTTTCCACACCATGCCTGTGAAGCCATCACAACAAAACACAAAAGAAAGTACAAGGAAATCCATTTGTTGACAATGTATTTTTGTGATATGAAAATCAATGCATATTGCATCAACTACTGCATCACTCTATGCTTTTTTAGTGAAGAAAAAATGACAAGATAATGACACTCATTAATGTTTCAGTAGGTGAACATCATTTTGTAGGAGCCAGGAAAGAGAAGCAGGGCTTAACTAATACATGCAGTCTACCTGGAAATTTCTAAACTCATCCAACTTCCATAATCTACATAATAACCACCAAATGTTAAATAGACCCTTCAGCAGCCTAAGTTCTGACTGAAAAAAAGGAAAAAGCATGAACAGCTTAAATATTTCTAGGCTTAATTCATGGGGGAAAAGGGCATAATACCGTCTTCTTGATTTTCTCCACAAGCTGTACCACTTGGCCCTGTTGAGATAGTTCATCAAAGTAGTGATGTACACATCTTCAAGGCTAGTCCACATTCGTCCCGATGTTTACACTGAAACGCAGTTAAAAGCGCCAGACCACTGCCATTCCCGTAGCCACACTGACTGTCAGGTACTGAGCGCTTCACAAACAGGACGATTAGAGGTCATTATGTAGATCCTATTAGCTCACTGGCTTAATCCTCCCACAGTGCCCTCCATACAGACGAGTGAGGGCACATATGCTCTGATGACTTATTCAGATCTCTGGATCGATAATGGGTAAGTTATTAAATAAAACTGAGATTCTGTAGTTACTGATGCAGCAAAAAAAAAAATTAAACCAACACACTGACACCACATAGAAACAAACTGACATGAATAGTTTGGCGAAGGTGAAAATCAGAGTGCAGAATATTTGTACCTAGTTGTTGGCAATTTAATAGGTTATTTTCAATTAGCTAGCTTTCAAGCAACCACTGAATGCATCTCATTCTGATATGGAAATTTTTTTTAGCAGGACGTGCTACCTGGAAGCTTTTAGCAGCAGAGCCTGCATGCTAGCTTAGTTAATGATGAACACAGGTTTGATTATCATAGTAACATTATATTTTGACAGGTTTATCTACAGTTAAATAAAACACAGACTATATGATGTTGGGATTTCGAAAAGTATGAGCTAGTTAACTAGCCTGGTTAGCTATAAGGAATGGCAGGTGGGCAGGAGGACATGAGGACATTTTCGAACGATATATTTATGTGTATTAATAGATCCTGGCATTTAAATAGGGGTAAAGGTTCCCTTAGTATGATTTACATAAACGGATCTTTTTAAAAACATATATGTAATAATTGATACGGTGATTCTTTCTGCAAGATGTTTATTTAGTATTTTTGGAAGGAGTCGCCATTGTCAGTGCTTTGTAACGATCAGAGGTAAAGCTGTAAGTTTAGGTTTTCACACACACAGGAAAGTCTTTAGGACAGAGAGCTTTCTCTGCTGTGTTTTTTTTAGTCTTATTTTGTCTTAACTTCAAAAGAAAGGAAAAGAAAGAGAGGTTGGTGAATTGTTGAGGGAATTACTGTTTATAGCCGATATATAAACAAGAGGCACCAACTTGTTTTGTGGACATTCCCCAACATCAAATCTAACTATAAACAGATAAAAAGTACACTTTCATTTTTTAATAAATTTAAAAAAAAATTGTAATATTTGGCAATGTACTCTGGTATAAAAGGAATAAAACACTTTGGGGTGGTAACAGTAAATGGCTACATCACACCACCAGGTCGTTGATTATTTTCCTCTAACAGCACGCCCCCAAGTGCTGTTTCTTACTTGATGAATGACATCTTCATGGCTGCAAATGGCAAACATTTTTTAAACCAAACAATTATCATATTTGGGGTTTAATAATTTGTTAAATTAGAATAAGGGCGTTTCCATTCTGTGCTTTTTTGTTTTCTGCCACCCTTAGTTGAATGAAACAAGAAAAATTACTACCCAGACTATGAAGTATGCATTACTACTACGTCATATCAGGGGTTTCCCATCTCGGGTTTTCTCTTTATTGACATCCTGTATCCATTAAAAAAAACCTAACAAAATAAATGTTTGTAGTTTCAGAGAGGTTTGAGTGTATTCCTGGCCAGATCTAACTATGTTCCTACAGGCATACATTAATTATTCATTTACTGTATATCTAAGCTACCAAACTCACAAAAAAAAACATACACTACTTTAAAACAATATAATCCTAAAATGAATAATTTAGCATTTAGCAGGTCATCCTGACGAGGATGAAAAGTCCAGTAAAGGCATAAAACATTCATCATTCCAGCAGGTATGTAAAATGTAGTTCACAGGTGCTCAGTGAAAGAGGATCAGATGTACCAAAGCTATTTATACAGCCTCCGCACACAGGCAGATTAAACTCCATCAGTCCTGAGCATTTGCTCCTAGATGCCTCCTACAGTTTAGTAGTGAAATGACAACTCGTACTACTGATAAAATGCTAACATTATTAAAAAAAAAAAAATTAAAAAACACCAGAGATTTCATGAGACAGCTATACTTGAAAAAACTTTCAAACCAAGAAAACATAATAACCACAGGCTGCTTTTAGTTCTCTTAATTCTCTTCATTGGCTCCCGAGTCATGTTACTGTACTAAAACAACACACCGTTGTCATCGCTGAAGCAGGCAGATGGGCATCTAACAACAGACTGAAGTTGTCACAAATACATGAATTAATCCATGCTGACTTCATCTGTATTTTATACAGTGTAAATCTCACCAGAAAAAGCATTGTTGGTACCGACATATTTAACTCACCACCATGCCATTATGTAAATACAGCCTTTTTTTTTTTTTTTTTTTTAAACATCCATAATGAATCATGTCAAGTAGTTTACAAGAAGTCACATTCTTTCCACACATTTCTACTAGCTGGGTCTGCACAGGATCTTTCCAACAAAATGAAGTTGGTTTAAATGAAACTTTAACAAAGGACCAATTTTTAGAAAAACAAGTGGGTCGGTCAGTGATGCCACAACACCAGAAAGCAGGAAGAAGGAACAGCTTATAGATATTACTGCAAATTCTGGTTCAGCTAGAGAAAAATATGTTTTTAATGGCAATGAATCAGTAAGGGGTTAAGTCCCACCGTTATGTCCCATAGTTACTCAATAAAAAAAAAGAACCTTGCTTTGCATCTATATAATAAAGGCTAGTTTATAGTGTTCAGACTTATGCATTTGATCTCTTATTTGCACATACACGGTACAAATAAATCCCATGTAAAAAACAATTTGAACTCTCCACAGATTAAAGCCAAAAAAAAAAAAAACAGCAACACAAATCCTGTAGTTGTGCTTGTCACAAACACAAGGATGTACTATCCAATAAGTCTGATTGTCTGTTATGGGTAAAGATTGAAAGATGTTATCACACAACTTCATTGGTCTCTTAAAACGAGTGAATTCAATCAATGTCCTTTTAAATAAAACTAACTTGTCAAACAGATCTGCAACAGACAGCCTTTATTACTCTCAGTCTAACTAGAGATGTAAGGTAATGATACTGCATGCATCAATGTCTTTTTGATGCCTTGGGCCATTTTCTAACTTACAGCTTTTTCCGGGACACAAATTTGTTGGAGCCAAGAGTTTACGTTTTGTTGAGAGTGAAAGCTGCTTTTGAACCCTGGTGTGGACTAGGGAAGTGACCTCTGGTTCACTTCAACACAGTGGTTTGGAATTCGTCTCGAACAAACTCCAGCTTCAAGTGAACCCAAACTTCAAGAAAATCTGAGCTTCACATGAACCTGAGCATCAAGCGAACCTGAGCTTCACGTGAACCTGAGTTTCAAGCGAACCTGAGCTTCATGTGAACCCAAGCTTGACGTGAATCTGAGCTTCACATGAACCCAAGCTTCAAGCGAACCTGAGCTTCATGTAAACCCAAGCTTCAAGCGAACCTGAGCTTCATGTAAACCCAAGCTTCAAGCGAACCTGAGCTTCACATGAACCTTAGCTTCAAGCCAACCTGAACTTCACATGAACCTGAGATTCTAACAACCTAGCAACAGGGAAGAATACTGACAATATTTCAAATTTCACAGCAGTCGATAAAGGCATCTTGTAGCCTCCAGAGCATGTGACGTCTTCTCGATATAAGAAGCAAAGCTAGCATTTATACTCGAGTGACAACAACTCAAAACAACCAAATTATTTTGGTACATGAAAGCGAGATGCTTTGACTGAAAGTCTTTAAGCAAACCATTGATTAGTGTTGAGTATGAGTAAAAAACACTAATATTTTTTAGTAAGAACAATAAATGGGTGTACCTGTTATCTACTATTTTGGAAAAGCATTGTATACACAAAATAAAGTAGACAATTATCTAATCAATCTGTGGCTCAAAAGGAATCCAACAATGACCGTCAGTTGAGCCAAAAATTGACCGGGGTAAGGACTTGAGCGTTTGGATCTAGAATACAATCAAAAAGTGCCTCATATTGTGCATACAGGTAAAATTCAACGTAAAGAGTATTTCCCATTTGACAGCACTGCTCTTGTTAATGGCCTCAACTTAAGCTAGCTTTGTTGTAAGCCTCAATGCAAGCATCAAGCCCCATTCCCTTGATTACCTTTGTAACCTTTGTAGACTGTATCCATTAAGAAAGTGAGGCATAGAGAAGCTTGAGCTGGACATGGTCTCACCGTCATGCCACTAAAAAAATGCTGGTCAGCTACAGAAAACTGAGTGAAGATAAGTGTCAAGAGTCCACTGCTCGAGTTCCAGTTAGCCCTTTCAACATAACTCCACCACTTGCAGAGATCTGTCCAGGCACATCTCCACTCAGCTGAGGAATTTGTTTGCCATAAAGCAGATGGTCCGTCCTTCAAACTGAATGTTCAGAGAAGAGACAGGAAAGGTTTGCTTGCCTTTACACGCAGTTTGCCTCGCCAAAAAGAAGGTAAGACCACGTACAGTGGATGCATTTGCGTTCCACGCCAAAATGCTTGCTGCTTATCCTCCACACACTCAATGAGCTCAAACGCTGTCCATATCAAGTAACAGAGATCTACCACTTCACATCCTGGTTGGGAGTGAGGAGACAGCAGAGAATGGGAGGAGTGGCAAATGAGTCAGGGCAGGACTGCATCATCATCTGTATTCCCCATCTGGCCCTGCTGAGCCTATCAAGCTGCTGCTTTGAAGCTTGTCTGAAATGGAAATTCACTGTTTTTCAATGGTTACCTCCAGGTCCAAATCCTCTGTTATCTGCCTACCATCTCTCATCCTGGAAATGGTGAACACCACCACCTCTATTCCATATCACATGGTACACTATACAGCCAAAAGTATGTGGACACCTGATCAATCACAACCTTATGTACTTGGTGAACATGGCATTCCAGATTTAATCCCCCTTTGCTGCTATAATAACCTCCACTCTTCTGGGAAGGCTTTCCATTAGATTTTGAAAGTGGATGTGGGAATGTCTGCCCGTTCAGCCACAAGAGCATTAGTGAGGTCAGGGACTGATGTAAGGCAAGGAGGCCTGACACTCAGTCACCATTCCAATTCATCCTAAAGGCGTTTAATGGGGTTAAGATCAGGACTCTGTGCAGGACACTAAAGGTGTTCCACCAGTCAGATATCAAAGATATAACCAGTCAGATATCAAAGAGTATCTGATACCTATTGTACACTTATCTTGTTATGAGCTTCAGAATATTGAAGGTTGCAATCTGATTGGCACTTCCACCAATTTCCAACAGGACCACTGTGACATAATGAGATATCATCACAAGATCATGTATTCTCATGTTTCAAGGTTACTTGAGATATCTGATTATAGCAATTAGTGGTGATTAAGCCAGACGTCATTATGTGATAAACAACCAGGATAAAAGCGTCAACCAAATGAATTAATGTAAATGTTCTCTTCCACATCGCCACATTTAGTGATGAAATGTACCAAACACTCTAAGGACAGCTAGGTATCTATAATCTGAAAATGTGACAGACACCCAACACTGAACACAATTGCTGAGCATTCTCAAAGGAGTTCCAGGTAATATTGACATGTGACATCACACACAGATTACTAGTCATAAAACGGCCAGTCTCCCAACATGGAGACCAAAGTCCATTAGCCAGCCCGGGTTCCTTTATCTCTTCCAGCTGAGCTTTGCTGATTTTAGCAACAACATCAGGCCTAATCTCCTTCATGGTTGCCATGTCCCAAAGGGTCCTATGTAGCAGCTTGTGCTCTAGATAGGAGTGCACTGTTTCTGTGCCCCCATTACGAGAGGATGAATTAATGGCACCCACAGAGACCTGAATCAGGAGAGTTGCTAACTCACTTTACTTCTGGTTAGAGCCATGAATTTCTATGATGACTTTGTTCAAGGAAGCCACCAATCGTCAATAAAATACAAGTCCTGCTTTAAGTTGTAGATAGTCCAAGGTAGATTTAGTGGTGGATGATATTACAAAAAGATTTCAAGATTCTCCAAGACATCTGCATGATTCACAATATGCATCATGTTACATAGGTTTCCCAAGAAACTTCCATCAAAACAGTCATGCTCTATTTAAAAAAAACTGTGGAAAAGTGATATATTTATTTAGTATCATCCTTATTGTCTTTGTCCTTTATTTATTTATCTCTTGCCTGGTAGCTATCCTGAAACAAGGACTAGCTAAGTGATGACCCAAATGCAAGTAGTATTGACATACTGTTTTTTTTTTTTTTTATGACTCCTCCTTTGCAAACATATTTTAATTATTCTGCAGTTATAATCATGAACAGAAATGATGGTTTCTGTTTAACTGTTAAAGCTGCTGCACAAATCTCAGATAAGGAGTGATTAAACAAGAGCACAGTAATCATTGCTGCTGGTTGGACTCTCATCTATTCATCACCAAAACCCCACCATACTTGTTGATTAAAGGAGGCCTTAATTATGTACATGTCACAGCTTAACCTCAGACAAGCTTCGTTTGTGATATTCCAAGGCCGATCAATCGAGGTTCACATTAGTACAGAAATGTACCCAATCTCAGGAGCTCTCACAGGATATGAACATTTTTCCAATATTTTCAATAATCATGAATTAATCAGAACAGTCTGAACATAAAATGGCATAACGTCTCATTTCACTTGCCAGTCCAGATACACACTAGCAGAATTAAGACTGATTGGTGGATGTCATGGTCTGCTGTTTCAGTTGTCATTAAGCAGTGTGGGATTCTGGGGTAGGAACTGACACAGCACGTCAACTGAACTGATCAAACACTGTCTGATAATACAGACACAAAGCAATCAGATTATTAATGACGAACCTACAATGATTTCAAATGTCTGTACTGAAAATTTGCCAACACATCAAAAGCAGTAACATTTGATCTTGCAAGAAAGCAGGAAATCCACTCCAGTTATGCTTTATTCCATTTTAATTAAACTCAAACATCTAGTTTCTTTACTATTCCAAAAACAGCGTCTTTGAAAACAAAATTTTTCCCCAGAATGGCTTACTTTTTCTTAAGATTTGGACTGACCTCATTTCCTCCATCCGCCATTCAATTCAGCCACAAATCCTATTTTGCACTTGAAAGAGGCCCGACACAAAAGCTCAGCGCATTATATAAGCCCGCCATCCTTTTCTATGAAATTATATAAAAGCTTTTGAAAAATAAAATGAGCAAAACTTATCATTAATGGAGACCGTTTGGCCTTTTCACTTTTACTGTTGCTGTTGAAAATCAACCCAAGTAACATCAGAGCGTGAAACCTCGCTCAACCCTTTCGGCTCCTGAAAAACAAAATGTCGAAGAAGCGTGCTCTTACCTCCAAAAATGGAAGGCGTGCAGCGGGCTGCATGGGCTGCAAGGGCTTGTGGGAGTCGGGCTCAAGCTTCTCGGAGTGAGGCTGTAAGTCAAATCACGGTTCATAAATGCTGACCCAAAGTACAGCCTTACGTAGTTCGGACTACGCTATACACTCTGTTTGTATCTTTATTATGTATATTATACCTCAAAAGGTGCATGTAGTGTACTCTAAAACTACTTATGGGCCAATTATGTACCTTAAATCATTATATCCACATTTCCAAGTGAAATATACATATAAAAGGTACCAAAGATAAGAGTACTGTCCCAGCGACAACGAAAGGTACAGTTTAGTACTATTCTTTCCAAGAATGTATACACTCTCTGAAAAAATAGAGTTCTATTCTTTGAATAGTTAAAGGTTCTTAACTTCATAAAGAGGCTTCATTTAGAAACCCCTTCAAACCATCTGTTATAGGGTTCTAGATGGAATCTTTAATGGTTCTCACAGAGGGACAAACTGAAAAAGATTTGATTTTTTTTCCACTAAGAATGCACAAATCAAACAGCATCAAAGCAAGCCTCGAAGTACATTAACATACAACGTCTCATGTCTCTGTCCCTATTATATATAAAATAGGGTCCAAAAATCTGAGGCCACAATGAAAATCTGAGAATCTGGGAGTTTGTAAATTTGTATCAATTTAAAACAATGAAAAGAAATATTCCGTATTCATGATTCAGCACTATTTCTAAGTCATTTTAAATTTTTTTTATTTGTGTTATTAGCTCCATGACATTTGCTCCTTTGTACAAAAGGTCAGATTTTCCTCGAGTCTCATCTCTTCCATTGACGCAAGTATGATCCATTGACACTCCGACTGACACTCTGATTTTACACAAACTTATGGAGTCCATGGCAAAGTGCACACTGTTATTCAAACAAAAGGGAGACATACGAAATACTAAGAAATACAGAAATTTATGTAAATATTTCTAAGATTCTACTTTTCACTCAAGTTGTTATAATATAAAACGTTTACATTCAATTAGAAAAGAATGCAGAACTGAAACATTTTCACTACTGGTCTCAGAATTTTGGACCCCACCGTACATTAATAATTCTGAAGAAGAATCCAGGAAGGAACTGCAGTGTAGATGTAGTGAAAACTGAGAGTAGTACACAAAGTTTCTAGGGAAACAGGACGTTTTGGACAGAAGTCCTGCAACATGCTTCTGAGGTTGTTGGAGGTGAAACCAGTGGATTGGCCACCATTTCGAGATAATCAACCATTTCAAATATCTACTTGTGTCTGAAACGTGCTTATTCTCTGGAAAATTTATGTACTATGCTCAATTTCTATTATACAGAATTACAGACATTACCACAGAGCAGCACCATAGCAATGATTGGAAATTTTTATTTTTTTTTTTAGAAAATTGTTCGCATCCAAAAAGAGCTTAAAGAATGTACCCTGACAGAATTCTACACGTAAGAGAAATGCTGTTCAAATTTTAATCAACAAGAATCTTATAATGTCAGCAATCAGCTCCCAGTATGCCACCCATATCAAATTCTATTAGTATTAGTCCTAGCTTTTTGCATTTAGAACCTACAAATGGAACCTACACATGCTACATGCTGCTTAAAACAAGCACTGCAATATGACCTCCAAATTTCCTCGCCCCAGGCTCTTTATCAAAGGCCTTCAAGTGCATAAATGCGTTGCTGGTGGTGCAGAAGACCATTGATAAGCTAAACCAATCACGTCACCTGAAAGTGCTGAACTGACGTGTCAGGAGATAAGCATGCATGGTGTGCTTAGCAACACCAGCAGTGATGCAACACGCATCTACAGCAGATGTAAACATGTGCTTGCCGTGACCTCTGTGAACAAAATGAGATTTTATTACGACAACAAATCTCTGAGATGTGAATGAGGAATGAGAGCACATGGTAAACATGATAATACATGGTACTGATCAGGTCTCTACAAGGGTAATTCGGACGTTTGGGCTACGCAGCATCACCATCATCATCATCGAGTGAATTACAGCAAGGGGAACAGGAGCCATATCTTTATACGTCACCTCATCCAAACAGACAGGCAAGCTGGCAGGTTCTACAGCTGCAGATCTCTAATGTCCATTTGGAAACACTGATCAAGCTTCAATTCTCACTGATCCAAGATCAGATTCGATTAAACACACCCTATTACAAGAGCGAATCCTAAACCTGATCTGAGATCAGTTTCAACACAGCAAACCTTGACTAGCTTTATTATGTTTCTCTTTTCTTAGGGCATACTGCAGAAGCTGCTGCTGTGGTAATGCTGCACCTCTCAATGATTCTCCACATAAATGAAGACGACGCAAAGCACAAAAGAGAGGAAATACTCACTCGAGTGTCAGCCCCGGAATCCTTAACCTCTCCCGCTGGGCTTTCATGGCTGTGCTAGACTCGATTGATCTATTGTGCACATGATATTTTTTCGCAGAACCTCACGTCAAGTCAAACAGGGACGGAAAACGGCTGATCCTGATTTTTTTTCCCCCTCTGTCCTTATACTTCTACCTCTAGCTGTCAGACCGTCGGTCGCCTGTGGAGAACTAAGAGGCTGGACAATGGCTCTCTTTCTCCTCCCATCCCTCTGCCGCTCACACTTTCTCTCTCTCTCTCTCCCATACACAAACATGCATGCCTGGGATCCAGCCCGCCCCTCCTCCACCGGTGGAAGACCCTTACGTCAGCAGAGCCAAACACAGAGTATGGATTTTTATCATCTTTACACTAGACTACACTAGACCTCGTCAATGAAGCCTCACAGAACACTGGGTTTTCAGATTTCGTCCCACTGTCCTCTGTTATCAAAATGTCTTTTTTTTTTTTTTTTTTTTTTTTAAGTATATTATTTTCATCCTGCACTAATAGACGTGTGGATTATTCAGACTGCAGTGTCCTCCAAAACATTCATTTGCATTTCAATGCCATCATTTGTGCAAGAAACATCATGGCAAGACCTCAACAGAACAATTATAACCCTCTGCAATATGTCCTCAAGCTCAGGACCAAAATAAAATGAAATGAGATCACATGGATTTATTGGATATTTGCTTTTATATAAGACCACACTTCAGCAGGGCAAAGGTGATTGGAGTGATCCGGTGGCTTAATCCCAATGGATTAGGGGATTTAGTGAGTAGAAAATTCTAGAAAACCCTTCAGGAAACAAGTTTGGTTCAACATTATAATGCTAAGCAATTATCTTGCTTGCCATGTTAGCTAGATATATTAGCACTAATGTCAGTGTACTCGCTACATTGTGATGAAAAACAGAATTAATGACACTAATTGTGCATTTCGTTCATCACTACAGCTACTTAACAAACCAAACAAAATATTTGCTTAGCAAACAACAAGATTTTATGGATATTTACTATTAATGGTAAGCTAGTTTGTGCAATCTAGGCTAGCTATATGAACTAAACAAAATATTACTGCCAAGTAGGCGGACAAGCCAGACAACTGAATACACGTTTTTCAGTTTAAATGGATATTACGAGGGAAATCAAACCAACCATCTAAAGTCAAACACCACTGGAGTCATGGGGAGGCACAATTATAAATGTCAACAAACATCATGTAAAGGAAATAAACCTAAAACAAGAAACCCTAAAAAAGTGCTCTACATTTCTTTTATATAAACGCACACATGCACAATGACCCCTTTTCACTTTTACACACTTATTTGGATTACCATAACAGACTTTATGGAGTAGTCAATAAAAATAGACTTAAGTACTAAATAAATTCTGGACTTTTCCATTACTGCGAAACAGTTCTGCTTGTTCTGAGGCAGTTCAGTAATTTTTACAGTACAAGCTGAATAAACACTGCTCCCATCTTTCCATTAAATTCTTTCAAGTTTCTGTGTTGTCTTGCGTTGACATTTTTAAAAGGACATAGTTTTATTTGGGACAGTCACGGGTGCCTTGGGACAATTAAAACTGCCATCTGAGACCATTTCTGGGACAGTCATGGGGAAAAAATAAGTTATATAGCGCTTCCTATAATGAAGTGAGTCAGTCAACACTTTTAGCTTAAACAGACTGAAAACCACATGAAATGCATTTCTGCCTCCAAAACACATCACTTATGGGTTGCCATTTTCTAACAATTCAGAGAAGTTTATACTTTGGGATTCTTCTTTTTGTCTGATTTTTGATGTTTTCTTACATCCGAAATGTCTGCTGACCCTAAGTCCCGCCCACTGAATGAACCATGGCATTTTAGGCAACATGGTGGATCTAGGTCTTCTTCTAGATCTTTTTTCACAACATGACTCCAAGTGAGTGGTGCCATAAAAATAGACAGACATAAGTACTAAATATACAACAGGTGAAAACAAACCTGTGTGACCTATTTCACATACACACTACAAAATAATACACGTCCACCAAAGGGAAAAGTCCATATAACAACCTAAAAATGACATTATGTAAAGTGGAACATTTAAAGGAACCCAAATAATGATTAATAAGTGGTATCAGTAGTGGAATAAAAAAAGGTAAACATCTATGTATGTCATCAGATGGATTCAACATGTTTTAACTCCATCAAGCTGCCAATATCCAGTAATAAACATGTTTGGAAGCTCTCTCAGGTCCTGGTGTGGCATTTCTGGGACTAATCTCCCCACAGTAATAGATCCCATTGGCGTGAAGTGGCTTTTGCTCCAACAGGTGTGGAGCTCACGACTACTGAGTGGAGAAAGTTTCTATTTAAGGCTCACTATCAGCCTGTAGTAACAAGCTCAGGATCTTCATAAAGAACGATGAATTCTTTCACACAAACACTGATTAAGAGTTCAGAGAATGGAAACAAACCCACACCCACACCAGTACAACCACAAAGACCTTCCCATATTTAGGAAGCTATTAAGCTCAAGCAACACCTTTATATCATGATCACTTTTATTTCTCTGAGATACATTAAAAACGCTCTTGTACTTTTAACAGTGACTGGTTGTCCTTATCACTGTATTCTCCTCTGGCTAAGCCATGCCTGTAGCCAACATTAAAATATGCAACAGCTCATGTTCATGTTTATTTATAACTGTCATTCAAGTAAGGAATAAAACCTGTTGGGGCATGCTGTTATAGGAAAATAATCAAAAACAAGGTAGTGTGATGTGACCCCAAACAAAGCGGCGTTACTGTTACCACCTTTAAGTTAATTATTTTCCTATAACAGCATATTCTCAAGTGTTTTATTCCTCTTATACTACAACACCTTATTACACTTATTACAAATTTTATATATTAATGAATGACAGTTGTAGTTTTTATCCGTTTATACTTATGTTTAATGTTGTGAAACTTCCACAAAACAAGTTACTTCCCGTTATCACTAGCTTCTCTTATTTTTGAAGTTACTAAGAATGAAAAAATGCAGCTTGTCATGTTACTGAGAAACCAGAAAGCTGTCTGTCCTTGAAGACTTTCCCATGTCAGAAATCTTAAAGATACAGCTTTACTTCTGACTGTTAAAGAGTTGACACTAGAAACTCCTTTCATAAATGTTAATGAAGTTAATAAACATCTTCTCGTTATTATATTATATATATATTAAATGATAACATATTAGAACAAGTTTTATGTTACATGAGCACCCGATGAACAGATATGATACAAGATATTTTCTTCTCTCTGTTTTTCAAGGTCTTGTCTAAAATTAGAGTTGAGCAGACGCAAAATTATGCATTCAAGTGAGATAAATTTTTTTTAAAAAAAGTAAGTTGCTTGGTTGAGCTCACAATTTTAAATAAATGTAACAAACCTAATTTTCATACTGAATTTTTTACTTTATTTACTAACCATTAGATTATATTTTAATTGTGTATGCTTTATTAAATTTCATTCATAACAGCCACCAGACTATGGAGGGATGAAAATAGAAAGTAACTTTAGCACTCTGGTGTTACCAAAAAAAAAAAAGTGACTTTTTGACAGATGATTGACTGTACGCACCATTTCCAGGTCTATCTATAAAGCTCGGCTCATCTCGCATGCCATCTGGATGGTAGACAGCTGTAGTGCTGTATGTCAGTGAATAAACCATGTATGATTGAATATTTCCTCAAATAAATAGGAGAAAAACATATAATTGGAACAATCATCACAGTCATCATCATGGTGTCATAAGCAGAATCATCCCAGGTTCCAATCTTCCCAAGCAGGTTCTGATTTATAAAAAAATTTCTTTAGCTCATTTGAGACACCATATTCTGCATATAGAAGGCCATAGTTTTAGTGAACTACACAGGAAACCATGTCAGCTCTTAGTTGATCAAAAACCCACAACCAAACAGTTAAAGCTAAATGAACCATGAACGGAAATGCGATATTGTTTACATGAGATCTGTTGTCAGCAACATGTGTTTATAAAGCCTGCCAATCATCCCCTGGATCTTATCCTCTCAGTCATTCCCTCATTTTTTGGACCACTTCCCAGACAACTACAAGCCAAACTCCCTCCTAAAGAGGTTAAAGCTCCATTTTAAAACCCTCTGTATAAACAGTGCTTTAAAAGAGGCTGTTTTCTTACACGTCCCATAACAGCCGGGCATAAATATGATTCAGGATTGAGCATCCCGTGTGTGTGGGAGCTTTTTATTAGCAGTCATCAATTATAAGCCAGGCAGCTCTTCCAGATGGCAGGCCGCAGGCTGGAATCTCATATGTGCTAACGGAAGAAATGGACAGAGGATGCCAAAATCCAAGGCTAGGTGTCACGACAGAGCTGGAGCGCCTTGAATGCTAAAGCTAGAGCGGAGAAGGGGAGCAATGCCAACTTTAGCGAGTGATGGGTTGACACAAACCCTGCAAATTCTCCACAGGAAAATCAACACGGCTCACAATAGGACAGATACAGATGGGGAAAAAGGCAAACTGGGTGAAATGTTGTACGAACGTAACAAAGCTGAAGATATGCACAAGTAACTTTGAGAAATAGTTTTCAATTCCTGGAGTATGTGGTGAGTTCTCAAAATATTTTTATGGCAAACAGAAAAAGAAAACTGCAGAAAATAACAATTTGATGCAACATGTGATCAATATCTGTTAAAAGCACTGTAACAAAAAAAATTTCAATTATTGAATTGAATTATTAGCCAGGTTTTACTTTCAGTTGTAAAAAGAAGAACAGCACTTTCTAGCCAACTCACATGCCTGAGGCTACACTGTAGCATAAATTGATAGAACACAATGTGAACAAACTGTATAAATCACCCTTGAACTCAAAAACTGTGACCTTTTCAAATGATTGAAAGCCGAAAGGCTGATTCTGATTACATATTTGGAATGTGTTTGTGTCAAATTACCTAGCACAATTCAAAGAGACACATTTTTCAGAAACTTTTACCTCAGAAGTCACATGCTAACCTAGCAGGCCTGTTAGCGATCCTACTCTATTGCTAATAATAACAAAATGGTGTTAGGTTATATTGAGAACAAGACACACACTGAGAGTCAGATACAAAAATCTTTCTCATGTCAACCTGTGACAAATGTTTGTTCGTTTACTGCAAATTAGCAGGGCTAGCTAACACAGCATTTGTTGTTATGGTTTATTTTGGCAAGTATTTCAGCTGTCAGATGTATCACTGAGAATATGGTGATCAAAATCAAGACAAGACACTGAGGTCTCACAAGTGTTGACCTGTCACGAATATAAGCTAGTTTACTATCGCTAGCTTAGCAGCTATTTTTAGTGATGAGTGTTATGGTAATGTTTTGACATGTTTAGCTATGTTGAAATAAATCACTGAGAATATGACAAGGCTAATTAAGACTCAGATAGTGAAATACCACTTGTGTGAAAAATCAGGCTACTTTACTAGCAGCTAGTCAGCTGACTAGCTAAGTTAGCCAATGCTAGTCATAGTAGGCTATTTGGCATACAAAGACATGTTTTCCGATTGCTTTTTAATGAAGTACAATCGATGCACCAAAGCCATTTTAGTCATTAGGCATTCAAAAAACAATTAAACAATGAATTTTTGTACATAGATTATTTTTAACTATATATAATTACATGTTCAGGAGGACTTTAATATTTACAGCAACAAAATCAGAATAAATCTGAATACGTTCTCTTAATTTTTCTAAACATTCCAAAGCAAACAGGCACAACGGTATGTGTAGGATGCCGATTAAACCAGTTGAGATAAAGGAAAAACAGAAAAGCCAATCTATCAAGAAACTCAAAAATTATGTTTTTTCTTTCTTATAATTGGTGAAGTTATTTCCATACAGCTGAGGACATGGGTCTAGAAATTTAATTCATAATCCCAGAAAATATTGAAAATCGGTATTGGAGCTACAGTCACAATCAGGGTTGCCAGATCTGTAGTTTTCCCACAATTCTAGGATTCCCCTTTTTTGCATAAAATTAGATTAATTGTATCAAAAATATTAAAATATCCACTCTAACTATATATAGCTATATGATTTATATATGTATAAATCATCACAAATCACACCCATAAATCTCTTAGAGGATTATTTACTTATTCTCATAGCTACATTTTATTTATGACAATATATATATATATATATATATATATATATATATATATATATATATATATATATATATATATATATAAAAAATGATACAAGACTATTTTGTGGCCTAATGAGGAAAAAAAACTAGGCCTGTTTATAGAAACTGTATTTAATAGTACTTCATTAAGATGTATTTTATGCCATTAGTATGAAATATTACATTTTGCAATAACAGTCATAATGTAGCACTGGAAAACAGTCTTACGGTTTGGTACTGGACTGATGTTTTTGTAGCTCTGACCTCTCAACTCTGGTCACAACACTAATGAGATGGATGAGATTCGCATATCAAAAGGAATTGACACCAAACATTTACACAGTATAATGAAAAGAAACTGTGCACATGAACTGTATATAACCCGGTTTATGGTTATGGTATAACGAGCACTAGAAATCAATGAGAGCGTTTACTTACAAGCTCCCTCTCCTGGGCAAACTGAGCTCCTTCTGTAAAAGAGAGAAAAACAGAAAGTTTTGAGTTGAAAGGTATGATTATTCCACAGTTCAAGCACATTTAAGGAGCATTAGAGGAAGTGCAGTTAACTATTTACAACGTTGAGGTCTTTTTCACCAGCTTTGCCTTACTGGGTTGTTGAAAGCGTGGGAAGTTCCCTAATTCTGGCTTCTCTCAATGGAGAGAGACGCTGACCCGAATAATTACAATGAGCTAGCTTCTTAACCCTGAGCTCTAACCGTGAATACAACCTAGACACACACACACATCGCTAGTCTGGCTATTCACAGCCTGCTATGACTTCACCCATTTTCCCAGCACTCCAGATTTAAATAAATAAATAAATAAATAAATAAATAAAAGAGAGAAAGAAACAAAGTCATGAATAATGAACTCAACAAGTCATGCCATGACTATGACTGTGTGTGTATGTGTGTGTATGTGTGTGTATATATATATCTACACACACACATATACAGACACACACACTCCTGGGCAAAAAAAAGGCAAATATTACATTTTTAATGGTCTTAACAACAAATCATTAACTTCCTTTATCCTTTAATTGCTTAATTCTTGCTAATTTCCTGACCAATGATTTGTTGTTAAGACCATTAAAAGCTTAATATTTTGCCATTTTGCCTTTTTTTTTTCAGGAGTGTGTGTGTGTGTGTGTGTGTGTGTATACACAATATACACAAGAGAGATATCATGTCTTTTTTATTTTAAATCTAAATTCTATTTATTTTGTCTTTTTCAACCTGTATATATAGATTGAAATGTTATTTTTGGAAATCTCCAGCAGAGGGCACTTTTGTAATGAAGTCATAAAGCAGCATCTAGGATTTGAACAGTACTCTAGAGAAACTGATTTTGTAATGTTCTTGCTTATAACGTTCAATCAACAGCCCCTTGAGGCAATCGGAAATGCACAAAGCTGTTAAATTACACAATGACGAAGAGAAAGAAAAATAGATGTTCTAAGATGATTACATGACAGGAAATATTAGATAACAGGCACCTCAATTTCATCACCATTCTAAATCAACTGACTGTCACAGACATAACCTGTACAAAAAGAAGTAAAAGAGACAGAATAATAAGCAGATGGAGTATCAGTTTTACCCAAATGTTCCTGGAGCGAGTGTGTAGTGCGAAAGTGCAACACTCCTGCATGCTGCTACAGTTTCTAACAAGCACTGAAAAAGTCCTGATGCATGCTTTCTACCTCCAGCTATTCCATATGGTGTCATAATATAACTGCGCAGTGAGCAGACTAGCACAATTTAAATGTAATGAGACAGAACAAGTGGAAGAGCGCAGCAGGATGGAGGGTGAGATGGTGTGATCGAGATAACAGACTCGAGCAGGGCTGCTTAACGTGAATAAACATCCAACCACTGTGACAAAGCTATGTGCAGAGAAAACATCAAGACAGAACAAATTACTCTAACTGGTTTTAGTTTACTAGTCACTAGCACACCATCTTTGCCTTTATGTGCAAGAGCAGTATTCATAAGGTTATGTGACAGCTACATAGGCCTTTCATAACAATTGTCAAACCTACATAAACGTTAATGATGGTTTATTCCATCAGGCATTAGCTTTCTTAGACAGCCTTTTGGTGACAAATTTTGGTGACAAATTGCCAAGTGACTTTAGACTGTCATAACAACTGATTTTGTATTACGCTTTACTTATGGGCAGTATTCATAAGGCGACATGACAACTACATAAGCCTTTTATCACCACTGACATAATAATGTGATAGCTTATTCCATAAGGCATCAGGTTTCATAATGAATGCCTTTGTCAATTTTAGTGTCAAATTGACATAACACAACTGACTGAGTCAAGTGACATTAGAAAGTCATAACAACTGACTTTGTATTACAAGATTTATAAACATAAAATGCTGCCTTTAAACATATGTGAAGAAACACTTTGGTGTTGAAACGTATTGGTAGTATTTGTAAGGTGATATGTCAACTACATACGCCTTTAATGACACCTGACATAAACCTATATAAACATTTATGATAGCTTATTCCATCAGGTATCAACTTTTCTAAATGCTGTCTTTCTACAAGGGTCAAGCTAACATAACATAACATGACTGACTGAGTCAAGTGACATACGAATGTCATAACACCTGACTCTGTATTCCAAAATTTATAAATGTGAATTCTTGCCTTTAAATATATGTGAAGAAACACTTAACTTTTGGGCAGTATTCATAAGGTAACATGACAACTACATAAGCCCTTTATGACAACTACAACCTACGTTTATGGTGGCTTATTCCATCAGGCATCAGCTTCCATAAAGCCTTTATCAAATTTGGCGTCAAGTTCACATAACACTCCTGACTGAGTCAAGTGACATTAGAATGTCATAACAACTGACTTAGCTTAGTGCACTTATCTTATCATAATGGTGATGATGTGACCAATCAAGTATTCCCTCATACGCAGGGTCAGAGAAAATATTTATAAGTCTGTCATAACAATGTCATGATTTTGTCATAGGCATTCATAACAAACTTATAAGCAGAAATATCAAATTCACTTTAGTTAAGGGCCAGAGAAAATATACATAACTGTGTCATAATGGTATTATATATGGCATTCATAACAATCTTATAAGCAGAAGTACGAACTACCTAAGTGTCAGAGAAAATCTACATAACTCTGTCATGACAGTGTCATAACATTTGTATACTTATTCACTTTATTTAAGAGTCAGTGAATTTTAAAGATATATATGCTGATGTTCTACCAAGTATCGATTTCAAGAGAGGCTTCACAGAATATTCTGGTAACGCTTAAACTTTTCCTATTAACTTCACTTAGCATGCTATGGTGACATTACTAAATCAGTAGACATAGTGTTGTAACGTAAATCAGCCTGTGAAGTGTTATAACAACATTATGTCAACAAGACTCAGGTGTTGTTGACTTGATATCAAAACTGAAATCAAAAGGTGGCCTTTACGTCATCTGACACGTTGGATTAAACCATTATGAATGTTTATGTAGGTTCACATCAGCGGTCATGAAGGGCTTATGTAGGTGTTATGTCACTTTGAACATTTGAAATGTTGAAATGTTACCAAGCTGTATATCAACAGCAGCTCCCAGTTTTAAACACATCAGTAGGCATCTTTTGTGAAAGGCTTCTATAACAGAAATGCTGCTGTGAATCTGTGATGAGACAAATGAAACCCTGAATGAACATCGAGCTGTTTGGCGATCTCCCTCCAGTGTGATTACTCAGTGCAATACTGCAACATGCCAAGCCCGAAGCTCATTCTACATTTATAGCTAAGCCCAAATGACTTAATGAGCCCGCTGAATGATGGGAATAAATCAGGCTTGCCTGTGATTGGCTTCCCATCGTGCTGTTTTGGAGGTCAGAATGGAGAAGTTGATAAGGAGTACATTGACGTCCTTACTTGATTCATGTGATGTTTAAATGCAAATAATAAGTCTGGCAGACGAGAGCATATAGCCGTGGCGTCGCCAAGAGGAGAATGGAGGTGATGGAGAAACTACACAAGAAATAAAGGCAGACTTTATCGTAGATGAATCAAGCAAGATATGCTTTCAAAGCAGAGCTTCCCAAACCCAGTCACTTTTTAATTCAAAGTAAAGAGATTCAATCAAGCTATGCGAGTGTCCACTAACACTCACATAGTGATTTATCTTTTTATATTCTGAGCTGCAGGAGAAAACAAGGCTGTTCAGGTTTAAACAAAAACAAAAAAAACATAGCCCTGAGAGGAGAGGAGGATCTGCACAGTGATGGTAAATATATATTAGAACCAAGATGACTGTCCATGAACTGCTTCTGGTGTAATAATTCTAGGATTTTATGACAACAATGCAGGAGTACCATATGATGCCGGTCATTACGTTGCCTTACTCAAGTAGGACTTTAATTGTAAATGACTACTAGATATCACTGATATCTATTTTTTTTTTCCTGGACCTGTAGTCCTTTAGATTTCTTTTGCTGGGTATTCGTTTTCATTTTCCACAATCTGTCTTAATTATCCAAACTTCAGACTCAGGAAGCCCGTTTCTGCCATTTGAAGAAAAAAGAAAAAAAAACACTCGAAAGTGAGAAAATGAGAAAGTTTCTCAAAATTCAGACTTCAAAGAGAGCCTGGGATTTAGTTTTCATTTACATATACCATATGCATCTAGTGTTCATATTGTATTTGGATCAGATTTTTGATGCGTCTCATCGCATTTAATCAGGTGTCAAATAGCTCTGCCTGTAAACTAGTAAGGGATCATCAACAAAGTGATAATAACAATAAATGCATAATTTGTGCAAATGCTAAACAAACTGATTTAATGGCGTATTTGTTCCATATTGACACATTTGAAATCTGTGCTAACCTACAAAACGACGGACCAGAGCGAACAACGCTGAAACATGCATCTAATGACGCACAGTTTAATGACGACCCCTTGCTAGTTAACAAGCAAAGCTGCTCTGTTCTATTGCACGATTAAACGTGTGAAGTGCTATCCTGATATGCATGATATCCCTATGAGCTGCTTAAATGATTAGCTCAGACTGCTGTAAGATAGAGAACAGACCAACATCAGTGTATTGACAGTATCTTCCATTTGTGAGATGCCCCCAAGGACAGAGCAGTGACCATGTGGGCAGGGGGTAGTCATGTCTACATTAAGATGACTGATAAGACCTTTGTGTCCTTCTGCTGCCAACACAAAGCTATCAGGGGAGTGACAGACTCTTGGTTCAATAAAAACAAAACAATTCAGAATCAGAAATGACAGACCCAATTCATATGAATAAACTAATTTATATTATATAGTGGTTTTTAAATAGTGATTTTAATAGCAAGACACAAGAGACAACAAGTCAATAAAATTAAAGAATAAAAAAAAAAGAAAGAACAATAAATCCAAAAATAAAACTGGAATTTGGAGATTCTTGTGTTTTAGGTGTTTAGGGCATAGGTTAAATAAACAAAATACTGCATTCAGCTAAAATAATCACAATCAGCTCAAATAAATACGATCAGTTCAAATAATCATGATCAGCCCAAACAACCACAGTCAGGTCAAATAAACATGATCAGCTCAAATAAAGGAGATCACCTCAATCATGATCAGCTCGAATAAATGCAATCAGCTTAATTACATATGGTCAGCTCAAATAGTCGTGTTCATCCAAAATAAACAAAATCAGCTGAAATAATTGCTTTCAGTTCAAATAGACGGGACCACCTCAAACACAATCAGCTCAAATAATTGCAGTCAGTTCAAACAATTGTGATCAGCTCGAATAAATGCAATCAGCTTAATTACATATGATCAGCTCGTGTTCATCTAAAATAAACAAAATAAACAAAATCAGCTGAAATAATTGCTATCAGTTCAAATAAAAATAAAACAGCTCAAATAAACAGACCATCTCAAACCCAATCAGCTCAAATAATCGAGATCAGCTCAAATCGAGATCAGCTCAAAACCTTTTTTTAGCTGATTGTATTTACTGTATTTAAACTGACCATGTTTATTTGAACTGATCACATTTATTTGAACTGATCGCGTTTATTTGAGCTGACTGAGATCACTTGAAATTACTGTTTGCACCCCAATTATCTCAATTAAATGCAATCAGGTCAAAAAATTTTAATCAGATCAAATGACAATCAAATCAAATAATCATGATCAGCTCAAATAAACATGAAATAATTTATAAGCTCAAATAATTATAATTAACCTATGATGTAATTAACATTAATATGTATGTTATGTCAACAATTATGTATAACCCTACACAGATTAATCCATTGTGATTTGTTACACCATGTAGGCAATTTACTGGACCCTTCAGCTAAGATGATAAAATTGTCTAAGCTTCTTACAGCTAAGCTTTGAAAAGCAAAACACCCAATTATATGAAGGATTTGTTAAAGACCACTGACAGCAGTGAAAATGCGAAAGTGTGAACTCTTTGCCGTGGGAAACTGAGCTATATGACACCTTCCCCTCATTTTCTATGTTTTTTTTTTCCCAAGAGAGGCAAAGATAGGGAACGATAGCACAGTCTCCAGGCCATTAAAAGGCCAAAGTGTATTTGAAAGCTACTCAGCAGGCATTTTTCCACTTTACTGTTTCTCATTTTGTAGTTATTATAAAGAGATAAAGACATCCGACTAATAAAACTGACGATATGACTTCCATGATTGCTATTTTAGGCCAAATGTAGTTTCAAGAACAATCTACAATTAATCTGAGTATTACTGATGCAACAACATGGTCCGATTTCAAACAGGAATCCTGGATGAAACACAAATAAAAGAAATTAGAAATTGTGCTGCTTTCAGGCCATTGTATTATAGCACACTATCTTGATTCATGTCAGGATGGAAATATATGCTGTTTTTTTTCAGCATCCTTTCTTCTCGATGTTGTAATTGCAACCCACTTTGCGTTTCCTTTCAAAGTGATGAGAGACAGGAAAGAAAGGACCATGATGCCTCTACTGTCTCTCTTTGCATGAACTCACACAAAGACAGAAAATTGCATGGGAAAGAAAAAAGATCCGTTCATTTCCAAAGGCTTGAAGAACTAAAGAATGGTAAGATTTTGATTTTGTTCTGTAAGCATCTACGACTCTATAGACAACTCTGTCTAGTGCACATTTCTAGAATCTGTGAAGGGAATCAGTCAAATCTAACGTGGTCGTGACACGGCAGGATCATTCTGACCTACAGCATGATGCTTCGCCATCTCGAAGACTATGACATTTCTGCCTGGAAAAGGTCAAGCCATGTTCCTTTATCACTGCAATAAAATGATGTCACTATTCCAAAATGTTTGGGTAGCTGGTGATAACAGATTAATATTATTTGTTTTTTATTCAGCATACACTGATATCATCATAATCCTGATCAGAAACAACAGATTCCTTTGCACTAATCTGAAATCAGCCTTAAACTACCAAGCTAATCCTAGATACTTAATTTTGGAGCATTGAAAGTTCCCTTCACTGGCGCTAAGAGGCTCAAACCTGTTCCAGCATGACAGTTCCCCGGTTCAAGGTTGCCAAGGTTGGAGTGGAAGACCACAAGTGTCCTGCACATAACCCTGACCTCAACACCACTGAACACCTTTGGGATGAACTGGAACGCTGAATGCACCCCAGGCCTCCTCACCCAGCATCAGTGCCTGACCTCACTAATACTCTTGTGGCTGAATGAGCACAAATCCCCACAGCCACACTCCAAAATCTAGTAGAAAGCCTTCCCAGAAGAGTGGAGGTTATTATAACAGCACAGGGGACTAAATCTGGAATGGGATGTTCTAAAAGCACATATGGATGTGATGGCTAGGTGTCCACAAACTTTTGGCCATATAGTGTATCTATCTTATTGCTCAATAGATCAGAAAATACAATGTGCATATATGTGTAAATAGGCGTTGCTACAACCCATTTCCTTCTTTGATTCTTCCTTTTGGGGAACCTTTAAAATTCTTAAGTTTCCCTGTCAGAGAGGGTCAGAGAGGGTTCCAAGTAGAAGGTCTTCAAGAAGCTAAGAACCCTTAACTACCCAAAGAACCATTGAGAAACCTTTTTTTAATATAAAATTGCAGTTCTTTAGTAGTAGGCATTAGATCACATAGAAAGAAAATACAAACCTAAAACCTTAAGCAAATCAGATTAAGTAATTCAGGATTATAATTGCACAAGGTATTGAAATTATATATAGATATACATTTGGTTCAAACAAGAACAGGAATCTGAGACTACAGAAGGCACAGATTCATCTCACCTGGACAGGTGAAATTTGGAAATCATCATCTAGTCTTTTTTCCAATTTTCAGTTGTTCAGTTTTGATGAGCCTGTGCCCTCAACAGGCTCAGATTCCAGTTCTAGGCTGACAGCAGTGGAACTGATGTGATCTTCATCAGTCTGTTGTGCTTTCTGACATGCTTTTCTGATCGCCACAATTGTAAAGAGTGGTTCCTTAGTCATATTTAAGTTCTTCATATTTAGGTTCTTATTTAATTTAAAAAAAAAAAAAAAAGTTCCTGTGTAAGCCACACCCACATCAGGTTTAAATCTGAATATAGATGCAGATACTGATATTTGGAGCACTAAACAAATACAGATAAAGGCATAGCATGTGCATTTGTGTGAGTTTATGCGTGTACTGGCCAAGGACTGAAACTCCCACCGCAACACAACCCCTGTGCCAACCAAGCAGATATCCGGCGCATGACATGAGGCGCATACAAATACAACTTACACACTGCTACAATCCAAAGGAGAAACTCCACAATGATAGATTGGAGTCTTTTGTTGGGAGATAACAGGAGCATACTGTGAAGGCTGCATTCAGCACTTCACGTAAAGAATGTAAACACAGCAAAAACAAACTATAACTGACGAATGGACTTTGCTGATATAGACGATAAATGAGAATCGATTCCCCTCTCTGCTTTCATTAGACCTCAATCACTGCTATTGAACCATTATTGAATAGTGATCCATTGCTGTACATCATGTATGTAGATGAATATAAACTCTGTGTACTGCATGATATGTCAGGTTTCTCCTTCATAAGCGCATCAACACAATCTTGGGCTTGCTAGCAGAGTAATTACCAGTATGGGGAATGGGAGTGAAAAAAAAAAAAAAAAAAAAAAACCACACACACACACACACACACAAACAGAAAGCAATTTCATGTTCACACCTCATTACAACACGTTTTTCACCTCTGTTTGGATACATGTGATTTGAATCTAAATGCACCGAAGCCAGCGCAGGGCGAGGGTCTCAGGAGAGCCCAGTTACTGCAATTGTAATTGCAAAGCTAATACAGGGCACTTCTGTTTATTCAGTCGAATCACAGGACACATTAACTGTCGCCCATTTCAATAAGATTTTAACCAAGCTTGCAGGGTTTCAATCATGGAACCATCCATTTTACAAGCAGTTCATAGTAGGAGTGCAAGCTTCCAGGCACCTCATGATTTAATTTCATTTCTATTCAGGGTGCCATTGTGCTTATAAATGGATTCTTTATACAACTTGATGCATCTCGATTTTTTTTTATTTCAATAGCCTACATTATATATATATTTTTTTTCTATTGTAAACACTTTTGTTTCATTTAAAGCATTATATAGTTTACATTCATCATGAACAATAATGTATTTCTATAAGGACATTCAGAATGAAGGTCTCTAACAATTCCATAATATTTCTATAACTGGGGAAAAAAAAAATACATATTTGAAATTTCAAGATTCCGTGTTCTACTTTTAGCCACCTAAAAGTATATAGAAAGGCTTTTCCTAAACTTTTTGGCTAAATGGTCCTTGGGAAATGGGCCATAAATAAATGCAAATTGTTGAACCATACAATCTCATTAGAAAACTTGAACTTTAAAATCCCTCGAGGGACGTCATTTTCAATTTTCTATTGAATTCTATTGGGCACTACCTAGGTTCTAATGCACAAATAATCACACCCTATGTCATGAGCACCTATAATGAACAGGAAGTCTTAATAATTTAAGAACTATTTCCTGTCATGTTAACGGATGATGGCGGATGTTTACTTGGATACTGGTTGCCAAAAAATTTTTAAATCTACCTAAATAATATCTAAAACTTTGATTTTATGCAACACAAACAAAGTATAGTGATGTTGAATCCTCGACTCTGACCTTCTGGTCAGAAGGTGTTGATTAATTTCCTAGAACGGCAGCTCTGACAGTAGTTTAGCTGCAAATCACAGGTTTATATTAATGCACATGTTACTCTTTCTGTAGTAACAACCTACACAAGGACTTGTATGGTGAACACTCCACAGAAACAGATTAAACACTGTATGTAATTGTTGATATGAAGCACTTACGAAAGGAGTCTCCAGTGTCAGTGCTTTGTAACAGTCGCAACCATTTTTCCAACACAGGAAAGTCAGAAGACTTTGTGCTTTTCTCTATGACATGACAAACTGTGTTTTTGTTTTTTTTCTAATTATCTTCAAATGAGAGATAAAAAAAACCCGGAGGCTGGTGAGAGAACAACTGTTTGTCACAGCTATAACGTCATGATAACAGCAACATTAAAATGTTACTATACATGGAGAAAAAGAATGAATGGTCATTCATTAATAAATAAAAAATTCGTGGTGTAAAATTGTTGATGATTTTCGTGGTGTAAAATTGTTGATGATTTTCCCATAACAGCACATCCCCAAGTGTTTTATTCCAAACATAGAACAGTGTTAATGCTAATGTTCACTTATTAATATTAAAATGCATTTAAATACTTAAGCATTTGAAACTCATTTACACAATTTTGTTTTATGCGTTAATGCAGAATTGTTTCAAGAAACAAATCTGATTCATTGAAAAGAATTGGTTTCCTTACTTCCTCATTAAATGTCTACGAATGCACACCAGTGCACACAACTTACTACAGCAGGGGTGACCTATAACACTGACACTTTGCTCAGTTGTAGAACAGTGATCTTGTTTCCTTTCAGTTTAGCGTGAAAAAAGCATGAAAACCTCATCACAGGTTGTGCAAGGAGCAAAGCTCAGCTCAGCTCATATTTTCCTAGAGCACCTTGACATATGCAGCCACATATCCACTCCACACTGGAATGAACATAACGCAATTTCTAAATGTAACAGCATCACCCACTCATTTCCTGTGTGGTGGTGAAATTAAGGAGTGGAACAAACAGACACACAGACACAAACACACACACACACACATGCAGTTCACCAACCACAGCACAACAAAACAGAGGAAGTTGTTTTGTACATTCGAGCTTCTACACTGTACTAGTGCTATAAACATTATGCAAAATGGGGAGCATGCTTTACAGTGTTGATGTTAAGTACTGCAGATATAAACACACACGTCGCAGATTTATGAGCTCCGGCTATGAGGGTATAACGAAAAGTTAAACAGTAAGCAGCTATAAAATACATCTGAATGGAAAATGAAACTTTGGAGCAGTATATATTGCTACTCAGACATCGAGGGTGTGGGTCTAAACCGAAAACACTACAAGTGTTACTTAAAAAATTAAACATAATATTTACATTCGTCATTAAAAAAAAAAGTCTTCTTTTAATCTGTTCCTTTGGAAGGACCCTTAAAGGCCCTTAGGTCAGAACTTTTTCGGATTAGAACTTTTAACCCCCCAAAGTACCCTCATTCTTTTGGGTATTATGTAAGTTGCACAGCGCAGTTATTTTATACTCTATGTAGTGAGCACATTAGGTGAACAGAAAGTCATTTACAATTATTAGAGGAGTTACGATGTTGGGTTAAAGGTGGTGGATGCTTATATTCATCCTGGGTTGCCTATAAAATTTAAAATCTAGCTAAATAAATTTAAAAAAGAAATGTAAATCTTTGCTTTTTTACTGCTTTTGAGTTAATGTAAGATGAAAAGAAAGCTGAGATTAACACTCGAGGACCATTACGCCTTTTTACACATGCTGCAATTAATCCAAATGTTAATAAATCAAAAAAATTCATTGAGATCAAAATGAAATTAATCAAATTCACAAAAGTTTCATTCTGATTTATGAGCGAATGTTTCATTTGAGGCTTGTTGCCGTTTCAAATCTTTAATCAAGCAACTTTGATCAAAAAATACAAATCAAATCACAATGTTTTATGTTCTGTAGCAATCTCATATTCGTTTAGCCAATCCATGCATCTGAGATTTATTTAAAGCTCTCACACTAAAAGAACCAAAGCGAGGCACTGAAGAAAGAAATGTCTCTGATGTGCTTCTGTAGCTTCACACCAGGAGCGCGAGATATTAACCCTGTGGTATGTACAGGAAGTTGCTGAGATCAGAAGACAGCGTTGAGAAAGTCACCAGAAGGCTGTTCTGTTCTGCCTCATCTCCTACTGTACATTTAGGTTAATGTACATGAAAGAAAAGATGAGGCGCTGGGAAAGGCATGCAGTTCGTACTGCATCATATTGACGAAAGGGAAGAAAATGAAAAAGAAATTACAAAACTAGTCTCTTGTCGCTGGTGTGGTACTCTCAAGTGTACATCATTTGTACCTTTATCACACTTGTGTTAAAGATACAGAAAAAACAAAGGGACAAAAAATGCTTCAGTGAGAAAAAAAAAAATGCACCATTAGTGTCATTCAGTTAATAAAGTTGAATGCTTATTATCCATTCTGTTCTTCTAGATCAACAGTTCTGCCAGTCACCAACCTCAGATCTGAGTGATATGACAACGTGGTATCGATATCATGATAAACTACGTGAGAATACTCTTTTCCTGAGGCAGGGACTTTTACTTTTGTTAAATAATAAATTAAAAATGTTCACCAAGCACAATATTTAGCAAACCTAAATACTGTGTATCATGAAACCGTCTTCAAGCCCCCAGATACGATACAGTATTTTCCCCTAAAGTCAAAGTCACATGACAAAAATAAAGAGCAGCCATTTTGAAATGTGACAATCAGTTCTTGTCATCTATCATGAAATTTAACAGATATGATATTGCTAGTGTGTGGACGACGAAGCTGCCTAATAGGTAAGCGATATTCCTGTGATAAAGTTTGTCCAATTCACAAGGTGATGTGAGTACAGATGCGTTCTTGTGTTTGGGGCAAATTTGAAACGATTGCTTTATGGGCAATCCCTTGAATAGCAAGAAAGTTCCAGGAAAGTCGGGAAAAACATAGCAGAATGAGGAGTAAAGCCTCAGTAGTACATGGTTTCTGTTCTTTCTTGACCTTCTGTATAAGACGTTTTACTCCAGAGTTGCTATTAATTCCGGAGTTGCTAGTAATTAACAGCAGCATAAAAACAACCAATTTACAACCTTATTCTCTTCAGTTCTTCTAAAACTTTTCACACATTTCCATATTGTAAATTTGCCTTTAAATGTAATACTTTCCCAGGCTTTCACACACCTGTGCAAGAACACTGTAGTAGAGTTTTTTCAACGCAATAGCATGACAGTATCGTTGTGGAAAAAAATGCAAAACAAATATTGCAATGTAAGAATCGAATGCCTTCATTCATATTAGTCAAGTTGAGAAAGTTGAAAAAAATTGGTCTTCGGCTATAGAGATGCAGAAACTGAAATCTACCGAGTGCTTGCATGTTTCTTATCTTTCCTGTATCTCTTTCTGTTCTGCAACTCCATCAACCTACCAGCTCACGACACGACTGGATTACTATTCATGCAGCACCTCCAAGTGTTAACAGGAAAGCTGTGAAAACTCCAGGCTGAGGATCACACAGTCCCATGCACATTCACACACACACACACACACACACACACACACAGTTTAACATCTCCTACCTGTAGCCCTCGTCTCCTCAGAATGCTGGACTCATCCATGCTGGAGAGGAACTATGCTCGTCCTCTCCGTCTCTCTCTCTCTCTCTCTCTCTCTCTCTCTCACACATACATTCGCTCTGTCTCTCAGCGAGCCATGCTGCACTCACTGCCTGCGCTACTGAAGCACAAGTCCTCCGGGCACGCCAATCCTATCTTAGCAGCTGCTAAACACTTACATCAGGACTTATCTGATTGGAGGAGGATAGTCAGCTGACACCGCCCCCTTTCTCTTGTGCCAGCCGTCCTTTCCTGGAAGTTCAGAGCAATGTGGAAGAAGCATGTGTGTGAGAACGGGAGGAAGTAAATACGATAAAAGGAGATGTTAGTAATTCAAAAAAAAAAAAAAATGCTTCAGTGATTCATGTCCTCAGCGTGCATGCAGTAATGGTGGAGAAGAAGGGAGGGTGGGTTTCAGGCAGACAGAAAAGACAGGAAATCCTGTGCTGCATTGTTCTGCCACTGCTAGACAATGCAGCTGGCATCCTGTCCACGCAGCCACGATTTGTCAATAGAGCTAGTGAGGCGCGCTCGGGCCGTATTGAGCCAGCGGCTGTTTGTCCTCCTGTCCTGCTCTGGGCCTCACAGATAAGTGGCATAGTGCGAAGGTCAGAGGAGAGAAAGTAGCCATGAACTGAGAAATGCAATCCCTGAGAGCTGGCCCTCCAGCACTGAGCCTGAGAAACAAGAAGGAACTGGGGAGCAATTTGATTTCCGTTGTTCTAATATTAACAAGGTCAATGTCCTTCACTGCAGAAATACAACATGCAAAGAAATGCTTGTCTTCTAACTTTAAGGCCTATGTCAGCAAATTTGCTATTATTAACACACTATTTATTACATGTGTGTGATTCCCACAGATAAGAATTTCAACAAGTTTCCATGTTAATAAATAAACCGGTTTACAAAAACTCATTTTTTATGAAGTCTAGGGAAAAAAAACATTTAAAATATGTGACTAGTTAATGCAAATTCATCTGTGACATTTTCACATGAATGATAAATGTTGTATCATGAGAGAGCTATGAGAGAAAGTTTTAGCAAAGCAGGAAAAAAAAGAAATATAATTCAGGTTTCTTTGGTTTTCCTGAAGTTTTCACGATGACCCTGCACCATCAGACGCACACAATTGTACGATTGTATCATCAGCATATCCACAAACGCTTCCCTCTGAAATGGTCGCCTCAAGTCTAAAAAGACATATTATAGATTTAGAGCTTCATTTACAAACACTTCAGACTGAAGAAAGTATGTGGCGGCCTGGGAAATCCCTTCACACGGTGAAACTGATACCTTGGTTGCTGGTTTAGGTATTTCAGAAACCGCTGATCTCCTGGAATTTTCTACGAGTTTACACAGAATGGTGAGAAAAACAAAAAACATCCAGTAAGTGGCAGTTTTGCGGGAGGAAACGCCTTGTTGATGAGAGAGGTCATGAAAGCTAACCGTGGTGAGCAGAAAAGCATCTCAGAATACACAACATGTCAAACCTTGAGGTGGATGTGCTACAAGAGCAGATGATCACAACAGGCTTCACTCCTGTCAGCCATGAGCAGGAAGAAGATTGGAAAAAGACTAGGCAACATTTTTGCTTGAGCTCTTTTCAATCTCTATCCACTGCATCTGTAGCTACTACAAAGAAACATTTCAAGGTTTCCCTGCTTTTGAATGCAATTCTGTCAGTAAGCAGTCATGAAAATGTGTATCGTTTCATTCAGGAAAAATAAGTAAGAAATTTCCGTCCACCAATTTCACACACGACTCGAGTCTGGCTTCTCTTCTCTTTATTCGCCGTCTCTCTCTATAACACACTATCGCTCATGCTCTCACTTCACCAGCCTGTAAATATTAAGCAGCTCCAACATCCATTCTCTCCGTCTCACCAGGCAGGCTTGAACGATCCTGCTTATTGAACGGCTATTTCAAGGTCAAGCTGGTCTCTTGTCTTTTTTCATAGATGGACCCAAAACGCATAGCTGATTTCCATAATCAGATTAAGACAAGACACTACAGGTGAATAAGGTCTTTTTTTTTTCTTTTTTTTTTTTTTAACGATTGATTGCTGATATTCTTGCAAGTGAATTTTTATTGGAACTTTTTCAAAAATCTGCATTTATGTATACAAATAAGACTCCGTCTAATTAAATATATGTAAATTTGCATACTTAATAAAACCATCAGGTCTTTGGAATTCTACCATAAACATACTCTTCAGAGAAAGACTTTCACAGAATAGTTTGTTAGAAAATCATTTATTTATTATTTAATCAAGAAAATCCTATGCATCATTATACAAAAAATTGTTTTTATGCCATTTTCAAAACCACCAATTATCAGCATTTTAAGAAATTCCCCTACTTCTAAATAGGGATATAAATTGACATGGAACATTTCGTGCATACAGGTCATATAGAAAGTGAGCTTTTTGGTTCTGAACAAAGAAAAAAATGATATTGAGACCAAAAAATAAATAAATAAATAAATGTGATTTCATGCATTTCCAAAGTAGTAAGTGTGATTTACTAAAGAAACTGACGTAAATGGAATATTGACTCATAACTTGACAGCAGGGTTTCAGAAATATATGGCATGAAGTGACTGCACCAAGGGGGTGGAGATTAAAGCCTTCTTCAAAGTTGCTAAGTTTTATATAATGTGGTGCGTGTGAGGGAAAAAAACAGTCAGATAAACATATTACAGCTGAGTTAGAGATTTAGCAATTTATCCAATAATCTGAAAAATGATTGGTCACAGCTAACTGTAGTGTCTTGGCTTGAGGGTGTGAGCTGGAATAGTTGTATTACTTAAAAGATTTACAACCTGACAGATAAAGATTTGAATTATTAGCCCTGTTCAAACTTGGTATGAACATACATCTCGGGTGATCTGATCACAAGTGGACAGTCGATGGACAGGCAATACCAAATGAAAACTCAGACGAAGAGTTTTTATTTATTTTGCCATCTTATTTCCTAATTAAGTCGTGCACTCGGATTGGTTGATAACATTTTTAGGGTGCTTTCACATATACAGTGTTTAGTCCACTTGAATCGAACCCTGGCGCCTTTTCCTCTTAGTTCCAAGTCGAGTGGGGTTCGACTGCAGTGAGAAAGCGATCTGACTGAATGAACCCAAGCGCAGGAAGTGATCCATGTCATGTATTTTGCTTGCGTACAGCATTTTCCTATAAATGTGAACTGCTAAACTGAGCCATAGTTGTAGTGCTGCCATAATGCAAGGAAAAAGAAAATAAATGATTATAAAAAGAAAATAAACAGTGGCTACATGCACAAAACACTGTGCGTTACCTCCATGTTCAGGTGATTTTTGAGATTGGTTCGCGTACTTCGGAAACCTTTGTTTACCTTTATTCATTGCTGTATTTCTGACCAATGAATTGTTTTACAAGGATGTTTTCAGCTCTATTCTCTGCTTTTTGATTTGTTTAATTATGTGTAACTAAACAAAACAGTGAACCAAAGGCATCAATTTCGCTCTGATTTGACTCTGCAAACTGATTAATAGGTGTGAAAGCACTCTTATTCAAACTGTCATCTGGCTGTTCTGCATTTTTTATGATAATGCTGAAATAATGCTGTTTAACTGAATAACGAAGGATGCTATTTACTGCTGTTGTTGTATACTTAAACATTACATGCTGTTATTCTATTTTTTTTTTTTTCAATGTTAATATTAACACAAAGTTTTTATTAAGGTGTTTGAGTGTTTTGGTTTTCGTATCAACTATCTAACAACCATTATTTGTGTTTCTACACAAATATCCCAGCAAGAATTACAGGCATCCGTTCCTATTCACCTCAGCAGCATGAACATGGGATGTGTTTTGAAATCGAGAAGAACAAAAGAGGAAAAAAAAACCAAAAAAAAAACCAAGTCACACACCGTGATAGAGGTCATTTGTTTCATTTGCCGTCGGAAACGCTCCCTGAGTTGAGGTATGAATGCAAAACACAGAAGGACTCGGGGCTGCCTCATGAATGAGTATGTTTAAGGAAATGGCGGACAGCGCAGGGATTTTGGGAAACATATTCTGGAAATGACTTCATTGGTAAAAAGCGATAATTTTCCTCTTTCCTTGTGTTTTGTGCAGATCTGCAGGAAACACACACTGGGAAACTCATTCGAGGCACGTGTCCGGTCTCTAAAGTGGTCAAAATAACAAGCAGAGCCGGAAAAGCTGCAGGAGGGATAATATGAACTGGTCGAATTGGGCCATGGGCTCAAACTACTAATCTTAAAGGGATATGTGAAGGTTTAGCAGTGGGGAAGAAGAAAGAAAAATGAAAGAAAGCGAAAAAGGGAGAGAGGTCAAGTGCAAAAAGAGCTTAGAGGAGCAAAGATGCCCTGTGGTGAGGGTTGATTGAGTGTCTTTGGGATGGAGCGCACACAATCTGACCACACCTGACCACCTTACCTTTCTTGTCGTATGAAATATAAGGATAAACCTGATGTGCCGCACAGCATGTGTGCAAGATAACTGAATCAGAGCAGAAATCAGGAGAATTTCACCTTCTGAAATGAAACCGCATTGTGCTGTGTCTCAAATGGTGTACTGGTATTGAGTATCCTTCCAATACCATGCTCATTTACTCGTACTAAAAAAAAAACACCATACAAAAATCTGATACTAGAAGTTCATTGCTAGCAACACATGGCAGTAATCAATCACTGCAGCAAATGCTAGCTAGGCAAACGCTAGCTAAGTGAAAATAACAGCTCTTACCTAGTATGTTCTTGACGATTAGCCATTAGTTATCGGTCATAATCAAGAGATTCTGGCGCAATGAAAACTAAAACATACTTTACACACAGCTGTACAGAAGCCCTACATGAAACAAAACTCTTTCTTTTTAGTTGCAATGCAAGGTAACTCATATAGCTAGCTAATTAATTTAAAAATCAGTTATACAATGTTATATAGAACAAGCCTAGTAGTCATTTTCATGGCCACTATTTAAACCAGAAACAGAGCTAAATGAAATGTTCTTTGACATCCCTAATTGATTAATACTTAGTAGGTTACTCATTTCATCATTGGTATTGGAAAACCTGAGTACCAAAATACATGTACTCGTTTGAAAAAAACTGCACTGAGTATCCCTAGTCTCAAACTAAACAGCTAAGTAGCCTTTTTAAAAATGTACACTGTAGCTGATATTCTTGTGCCCGTTTTCAAGTAGGAAAGAAAAACAGCGTCACATATGACGTTAACATGTCCCAACAGAAAACGGTGAGACAAGAGTTCAACGTCCCCCGAGTGCTCCCACTTCATCAGACTGACAGGTCCTATTTAACTCCGTCTGCGAACACTAACATGCAGTGCACTTCACCGTGTCAACTCCTTCATATGACCCCTTTATGGAGATTCTAAAGGCTGACTTTTTTTTGCGTCAGCCTTTTAAAAGGAAATATCAAAAGCAATTTCGGTTTGATCCCTTCCAATTGGCAGTACTAGGACACTGGAAAAGTCACAGACATGGATATAATTTATGCTGAGGACACTAGAAACCTTTACTTTTTAAAATGTCCGATTCTGTCCCCACAACTTTTTGAAGGTATAGGTTGATAAAAACAAACTTTCATGTAACAGCTTGTAACAGCAGACCGTGATAGAAGTCACAGGATTGAAGGGTATTGTAAGACTATCTTGCAAAGGACATGCTTTTGGAGACAGGAGAACAAAGAATGGAGACGTTCTTCAGCCTAATGGAGGGAGTTGAAGAAGCTCCTTCTGCCTCTGTAGAAGAGAAACAGCGCCAACCCATGACTGAACCTGTCAAGGCATAGACAAGTTGGACAGCTACCCACAGCTCTTTGAAAGTTTTGCTGTGGTTGCAGGTTTGACTAGAACTGGATGTGCAACCAAGCTCTGTTGACAGAAAAAGTTCTCAAAGTTTTTCAAGCCTCCCCAAGAGGGAGCAGTGGGTTCCAACAAGCAGAGGGATGCCATAATGAAGCTACCACTGATGGCTACACAAAGAGGTTTAGTGGAGAACAGCCGAAAAACGAGAGGCACCGAGCAGTATGTTGTAAGGATCAAGAACCGTCCAAGAATGATTGATGGCCTAGTGGATGTTTTAGTCAATGTGGCACCTAGAAGAGCTTGAAAAGTGGGTATCATATTCATGTTGGGTAATGAAAGAATTGCAAGTGGTACTGAGATCCAAATCTGAAATACACATGTATAGGTCAAATCCTGTATTGTTGGTATGTACTATGTTGGCCGTGTACTCAGAAACTTAAAAAAAAAAAACACCCAGGTCAGTCATGGTGGTCATGCTGAAGATTCTGCTTTAAAGCCAAGAGTGCAAACACTTATCAAGGACAACTCTGACCACAGTAATAAAGGAGGGCTCTCAGGATTAAGACTTTTTTATCTCCATATCAGCCCAGGGGAAACTGTATTGATTTTCTACCAAAGCTAATCATGCTCATGAAGGACGAGGCAGCTACAGAAACTCCTTTTTTTGCTTTTTTTTTTTTTTTTTTTAACTCCAAGCTGATCTGAGATCAGATTTATGGTTCCTCTTAGAATACTTGGGATTTGTGTGTGGGGGTAGAACTGATTATGTGAGGATAAAATGTCACAATAATCATCTCTTTGCAGTTCATCATGCTCACTCGGGGGGGGATGAGATCATGGTCAGGGGACGGGAAGAGGACAAAGGGGCTTTGAGAAGAGGACTGAGAGGGTGGCTATGAGGAGACAGAAGATGTGTGTTTATGAAATATTTAGAGCATTTGCTCCATGGCTCAGTATGTGGTGCAAAAGAAATGAAGAGGCTCGAGTTGAGGACAGAAAACATCTGTAGAAGATGGAAAACCATAAGAAAAGACAGAGCTGAGCATATCAGCATGTTGTTTCAGTACGAGGAACAATCTGGACTAAGTCATTTAATTATTTTCATTCATTCATTCATTCATTCATTCATTCATTCATTTTCTTTCCACTTTTCATGGTGGGGGTTGTGGTGGCAACAGGCTGAGAAGGCCCAGTCCAGAGTTTTATCCCCAGCCACAGACTGGTAGATCCCCAGATGTTCCCAAGCCAAATATGAGACATAATCTCTCCAGACACAATCTCTACTACAAACCGAGTTCCGGCTTCACCACCACAGACCGGTACAGCGACTGTAATAAAGATCCTTGTGAATAAGATCCCAAGATACTTAAACACATCTGAAATTACTAGCAAAGAGTGAGTGCACTATTTATGTAATAAACAGTTGGCTTACTCTGTGTCCTGGAAAATTTCCACTTTCCATTTCCATTTGCACTCGAACCAGAAAACGCAGCCGCACACAGCCAGGCCAGAGTTTCGTAGTTTTGGGTTATATGTGAATGTCATCATAAACTCCTGATCATATTGGAAACTCTAATGTTTCTGCCCCACTGAAGGCAAGCTAAGGGTACAAAAACTCAAAAACAAATCTCCGAAAGGGACCCGTCACAAGAACAAGCTTTGTCCGAAGTCAGAATCAGAGCTTGAAATGAACTTCATAGCTAGCCAGTGTTAGCCAAAACATAACTGTATATATTTTTTAATTTATAAAATAAAAATACAAAATCTTCTTCAGTAAGTGCTGTATCCTGGTCAAAGTCGTAGTGGAAGCAAAGCCTATGCCAGGAACACTGGGCACGAAGCCAATCCACCTACTATCATGTTTTTGGGAGGAGGGAGGAAACCAAAGAACCCAGTGGAAACCCACACAAACATACGGAAAGCCAACAAGTCCACACAAACTGTAACCTGAGCTCAGGATCAAACTGGAGATCCTGGAGCTTTTAATATGATTATAAGAGTCCTTATGGAAAAAAAGACAGATAGTCAGACAGACAGACAGACAGACAGGTAATCAGATAGACAACCAGACAGAAAGAAAGCTACATAGCCAGGCAAATATAGATATATTAACATGTAGGGTCAGCTTGAAAGACAGACAGACAGCAGGGTAGACATACAGACAAACAAAAAAAAAAAAAACAAGTGTTTATATTGATTCTTCAAAGAAAATATGGTAGGATAAAATGTTTTGAATGTTTGGAATCCAAAAGGTATCTTAGCTGATCAGATTCTGGCTGAGAGAAAGACCCCTGCAGTGGGTTTTCTTCTAGACGTCATAGAGTTTCAAAAATCCTGTGTGCCTGAGCTACACAACATATTCAGAGATAATGATCAGCTTCCTATGGGTACGCATGTGGAACATCATTCCAAGGTCACACACAAATCAGTGCTTTAGCCGAAGTTTCTTTTCTGGAAATCACTAACATTCCCTGCACATCTTCTGCTCTTTGTGTTCCTCAGAAACCACAGGAAACGAGGTTGTGGGGACGCATTAGTGATTCAGGGGCAGGCCATATAAAGCTGCACGGCCTAGTGAGACTACACTGACTTTCACTGAGCCTGGTTTAGATGCAGGGACATGCAACGGACAGATAAAGCCAAACACACACGCGCGCACACACACACACACACACACACACTCACCAAGAACAAAGACAAAGATGGAACGGCAAAATGACTGAACAAACAACCAAAAAGAAGAAAGAAAGAAAGAAAGAAAGAAAGAAAGAAAGATATGTAAGAAATATATACGGTCAGAATTAAAGACAGAAAGACAAAAAGAAAACAAGAAAGAAAGCAAGAAAGAAAGAAAGGTTTAACAGAGTGAGAGAAGCAGACCAGTGTACACAAGAAATTTCTAAAAACTCTAGTTGCATTGACTGCCATATTAACTGTCTTCGCAATATAACAATTAATTCTATATAAACTCTTTTAAACCATATTAAAGTTAGTCAATTGACTGACAGACAGATGAATAGACAGACACATAGATAAATAGAAAGGAAAGCAAGCAGACAGATAAGATAAGATAAGATAAGATAAGAGGGTTAAGCCACAGCGCTCTCACCACTGCGGCCAGGGTTTGATTCCCGGCCAGGGAACAAACTCCAGCCACTGGGGTTGCGTGCAGCAGTGCTCTCTCAGTGCCGGTCCCAAGCCCAGATAAAAACTGGGGAGGGTTTCGTTAGGAAGGGCATCCAGTGTAAAAACTGTGCCAAATCAAATACGCGGACCAATGATCCGTGGTGGCGACCCCTAACGGGAGCAGCCGAAAGAGGAACAACAACGAGATAAGATAAAAAAAGGCAAGATGTCAGGTAAACAGTCAGACAGGTGATCAGATAGTCAGCTAGACAGACAGAGATACATCTAGATAGACATCTAGACATAAGGCATCTAGATAGACTTTATAATGATCCTTATAAATATATAAGTATAAATACATAAGGCATCTAGATAGACTTTATAATGATCGGTTGAGAGTGAGACAAGTAAAGTCAAACGGAGAAACAGGCATTAAATGAACAGTAAGCGTTAGTTTTCCCAAAAAAAAAATAAAATCACAGATTGACCTCAACAACAGTTTTCTGAATGGCCTAAAATAAAACTGTTGGTACTAACAGAAAAAATATATCTTTTATAGAAACAGAAATCAAAGTAAAGTTGATGGAAATGGAAATGACTAGACCACCTCCCAAGATGAATGTGTGTTATTCAGATATTTCTGTTTTCTTTCTCTGCCTCACTTGCGATGTGGTTCTTGATTTAGAGACGGACAGAAATGTCTGCTTTATTGACAGATGAATATGGTTTCAGCAGCATCCCATGTGTTCATTGTATCGTAGTGAAAGAACACCTTGTTTTCCATCACAGCAGTGAGTCCATCAAAAAGAGGCAATGTGGAGCACACAATGCTGCATTGTTCAGTTTAGACAACAGCGCCTCCTTGTGAGTAACCATACAATCTACAGATTAGAAAAAGAGATTTCTGAGAAAAATCAAAAGCTTAAGTGTTTTGAAACATACCAGACTGGCAGTGAGGGACGGAGCTGACTTGCCAAGGCTTTGGGAGCGCATGCGCACCAGGTTGGAGCTCTCAGTCCCCGAGGCCGGCCACGCCTGCTGAGCCGACATGTACGGCAACAGGTACTTCCCTAAAAACAATATCAACACTAGCATTACACAGCATGTCATGGAGGTCGTTTGAGGCTGGTGACCCTTCAACAGAAGTCATAAACATGAGCTAAAAATAGATTTTCTACCTTAAGGGACTGGAGGTTGTTAGTTAACAAGGTCTGAAAAGGTTAATGTGACTCAATCCATTTGAAAAGAACAAAAGAGCTGTGGGATTTCCACAGAATCCAGATTTACAAGAAATTCCAAGTTAAAAAATCATAGCTAACATTAGGCAAGAGATTGAATTGTCAACTAGTAGGCAAGGTTGCTAGCTAGCTAGATAACATTAGGCTAGAGATTAAATTATGTCAACCATTAGGCAGGTTTGTTAGCTAGCTAGCTAACTTTAGGCTAGAAATTAAATTGTGTCAACCATTAGGCAGGTTTGCTAGCAATCTAGCTAACATTACACTAGAGATTAAACTGTGTCAACCATTAGGCAAATTTGCTAGCAAGCTAGCTAACATTAGGCAAGAGACTGAATTATGTCAACTAGTAAGCAAGGTTGCTAGCTAGCTAGCTAACATTAGGCTAGAAATTAAATTGTGTCAACCACTAGGCAGATTTGCTAGCTAGCTAGCTAACATTAGGCTAGAGATTAAATTGTGTCAACCATTCGGCAGGTTTGCTAGCAGGCTAGCTAAAATTAGGCAAGAGATTGAATTATGTCTACTAGTAGGCAAGGTTGCTAGGCAGCTAATATTAGGCTAGAGATTAAATTGTGTCAACCATTACACAAGTTTGCTAGCAAGCTAGCTAACATTAGGCTAACTATGATATTGTGTAAACCATTAGCTTCAATGCCACCTTTCTCCACTCATTTATTCGGACTATGGTTTAATTTACATCTGAATCTAAATATTATTCCAATTAACTGAATTCATGTCCCTCGATAACAGTCACCACACAAAATACGCTAAAAATTCAATACAAAATATGCTAAACAAAAAAAAAAGATGTTCTTCGTGTTTAAATGATAATGTTTTTTCCCTTTATACATGCTTTATTCAATTCCCTCCACACAGTGCATCTTAAATGAGTGTTGTCCTGCCGTTAGACCGTTTTTACATATCAATCAGCACCTGTTTGGCCTTTCAACCTGACTAAAGCACCATTTTCTTCCTAGCAACTACCACACTTCAGTGGAGTGTTATTAACAAAACACAGCACATGTTTGTGTGTTGATACGCTGATTAACACGGATCACGGTCACACCTTCCTGAAATGTGTTTAACACATTTCATCTCTTTCTCTTGTACGGCCAAAGAGAAACTGGCACAGATGCAACATTTACAGTTATATATATATTTTTTAAAATCATACTAGCATTGCTAACATAGCGTGTGGGGATATGCTGTTTTTCCCAGAAGAAAAACTTTGGGACACATGCTATCTTACAGCATGTACTTTGTGTGTGTGTGTGTGTGTGTGTGTGTGTGTGTGTGTGTGTCTGCCAGGCTACCCATATAGGTAATAGGGTGAAAACAGGATATAAGGAAGGAAAGCTGTGTGTGGAGGAGTTTCCTCACAGTCATTTGTCAAAGTAGCATGAAATATCTATTAATCATCTCACACACACACACACACACACACACACACACAAAGACGTTGGCGATGTTTCAGCTCAGTGCAATACAGGTTCCAACAGGCTGAGATTTAAAACCAAAAATGATGCCTCTGCGTTATTGTGAACAAGACTCATGGTGCTATAGACACAAATAAGACTGTACATATATTTTCTAAAAATAACAAAAAAGTGTTTTGTAGATATTCATATTTTAACTGTACCGTTTATGGGTGAAACTGTGAAAAATTTTTGATGATTCATCCTGTACTTGTCCGATTTGCATCCAATCAAATGCTCACTAGAACACATTTGTCCCGCCCCTGTAAACAAACTTCGCAGGACGAGTCAAGCTTGGCTATTTGTTTACACAAAATATGTTAATATAATGGTAGCTAGATTGAAAATGAACAAGACTACTTGTTTAAATTACATAATAACCTTAGCTATTTGTTGACAAAATATAATAGTCTCACTTGAATAATGGTTTTAATTATAAGCAAACTCCATTTTGTTTGTTTGACAGAAACCTTGCCTACTGGATTTAATTACATAATACCTAATGAGGGATTGGTTTTAATTGTGTATAATTACATTTAATGAAGTATTTTTAATTGAATTTAATATTACCTATCCATTACAGTGCTGTTTATGTGTCGTGTTGATGTCAGTGGCGTAACGCTCTGAGTAACAGTCATGCAGTTACCTGTTAGCGCTCCACCCAGACTCCCTCGACGGAGCTGTCTCCCATCTTCGCTCAGCTGACGGTTGAATTTGAGCGCCAGGCTAGAGCTAGTGCACACCTCGGGGTTACTCGTCTTGCAGAAAGGCAGTGGGGGTGGAGACAGGATGTCATCCAGCTGGAGGATGGAAACGGTAACATGGAGTGTAAAGTAAGAAACAGAACATTGTATTACACAGAATATACAGTAACTGTGATAATATGACAGACAGTAAATATTGTTGGAGATATTACTAGTAAAATAACAGGACTTAAGTGTACATAGGGTGGAGATTTCCTCATGAGACACTCATCACAAGGTGTGTAAAGCTAATACAAAGGGATTGTGTGTATTTTTGTATGTTGATTTTCTAGCCGGATATGCCTCCATTATATTACTGAATAAAATGCTGACGCTACATTTTAGATCTGCTAAAGATCTCCCTAAAAACTGGATTGTTAAAAAAGACAATTCATCAATTCATAACTTTAGGTGTATATATATCTGCCTTTTCAACATGTTCTGTTTTGAAATGAAATGTTTTACCAAGCTCATTTAAAAGAATTAACTCCTCTACAGTGATAAATACTACTTCAGCGTTATGTTCACCTTTGATTTTGTTCACCTTTTTTGCCACATTGAAGTACTGAAGTTGCTACATGACCTACAAACAGCAAGGGTGACTGAATGATAAGTATTACAAAACCAGGAGCATAACTAGGAAAGAATTACAAGATAGCTAGCTGAAGATGAGCAGACAATCTTCAAAAAGTATGATTTTTTTCATGTGATGTGTTATGGCTGTGTTAACAAAGGAGGCTTAAATAAATTAGATTGAATTCAAACAATATCTACATGGCATTTCACTGGCACAACTGGCAATGAATCTACAGTCTGGGCTAGAAAGAAATCAGCCTCATGTCATATAATTTTATGCATTTCCAGTAACAAGCATTGGTGGTGCTGTTGTTCTCATTTCCACAAAAGTAAAAATATAATCCACTTTTAGCCTTTTGTTAAATGAGGCAATGTTGATGCCAAAAATGGAGCCTTATTGTATGTTTTTTTCTTAAAAGAGAGGAAGAGCTTAGCCATGCTAGCCCTTTTATGCCAGCCAGCCCTGACCCCACATTTCTTCAAAAAGACATCTTGATCTAGACAAAAATAGCAATTCAGGCAAAAATGCAACATCTCATTTTCCTGAGAACACAACGTTCCAAATGTCAAAACTCACCACTCAGTTCCGAAAGCTACACGCATGCACCACATTCAGGCTTAAAGCTCCACAATAGAAGGAAAAACCCTTTCAATTTGGATTCAAAGCAAACTTGCCTCTGGGCCAGAACAACTCTCCTATTGTCCCCGATGCTGCTCCACATGATGCGACATAACAGACCATTATTAATTGTATTGTTTGGACAAGTTGAAAGGAATCCATGTCCTGATGAGAAAAGACTCTCAGTGGGATAACAGTAGCGGAAATCGAGCAGAAACGTGACTGGAACAGGGAACACCCAAAAGTCTTTTCAGTGCTCTTTTCAACATGCTGGCATTAACTTGCCCTCGCCGTTTCCCCTTTGGGGACTCCTGGCTGCCATTAGTTCATTTGTTCAACTGAAGTTTGTTGAGAACATGAATCTGACCAATTGTGTTGAAAAAAAAAAAGGAAAAGGAAAAAAAACAAAACAAAAAAAAAAAAAAACATGAACAAGTCATGAAAGCTTAAGCAAGAGTGGAAGTTTCCTACATTCAAATTTCTCTAACCGGGGACTGCCAGGGGCCCATGAAGCATAGCCTGATGGTCTGTGATTTTCCAATTTTATTACAGTTTTGTAAACAACAAGCCACCATTATCGAAGTTATTATGCCTGGAAATAATGTCAACTGGTATCTAATGACAATTTTAATAATATGGACAAACAGATAAATGAATAAAAAAGGGTTCTAAGTCCAGAAATAAAAAATAAATAAATAAATAAATAAAAACTCCAGGGCTCCAACAAATAAACAAAATATTATTGTACATATTAAAATATGTACAATAACGAGACTAATTTTATTTAATTATTTAATTATTCATTTAATTTCATTGAATTATTCATCATTTATTTGATTAATATTTTGTTTGTAAAATAAATCTATGCTGAGGCAATCAGTGACTTTTTTTTTAAATTTATTATTTAATTATTTTTTAACATTTAAAGAGATCCCTGACTGTAAAAATTTTGAGAACCCTTGACGTAGTCAACTACTCCAGTGATAGTAATAGAAATTCTAAAGATAACGTAGCTAAAGATAGCTAATGAGGTTTTTTGTTTGCAAGTTAGCAAGCTGGTAATGCATTGGACATAGTACAGAGATGTACAAAAATGCCCGTGGATATTTTTCCTTTTTTTTTTTTTTTAAATGATGTTTACAGTTGCAAAAGTTTGCACACCCCATGGTTTCTTAGTGAAAAGGAAAATCCACAATTTATCTACCCAAAAAAAATAAATAAATACATAAAATCTATAAAATCTTAAATGTGGGTGTGTCCTGCAACAAAACAGCAACGCAAAACAAAAATAAGACAAAACAGAAAAGATGTTTTGAAAATAACTAGAATAAAGAGGTCAGGGTTTTGCCTTGTTGTCTTGTTACATAAAATATTTTAAAAAAATCTTTAAACAAATTTACACCCCCATGTTTTTTTTTTTGGTGAAAAAGAATATATGTGTTTTATAATTTATATAATTTTCTTTTAATGAAACATAGATGTGTCCATGTACCATCAGGAAAATATTTTAAAAGAGTCAAAAGGGTCAACAGTCAAAAGTTTTGCCATTAGCCTCTTGGTCTCCAGATCTGACGAGATGAAGTCAGTATATGACATCTGAGTTATAGCAGATTAAAACAACAATCAAAACAGTTATAGCAGGAAGTAATGAGCAAGAGAGAATCCGAAAGCTTCCCAGAGGATATAAAAGCGGACGAAGGCAGTTACAAAGGCAAAAAAAAGTTTAAACAGATAATATACTGGTTTCTCACTATTAATATTTTACCCTGACAATTTTTTTTTTTTACTTGTAATTTTCAAAGAACATCTTCAATAATGAAACTTAACGGACTAACGGCATGTCACCTTCCTTAGAATGCACAACTAAAGTACACAAACTATAATCAAAAATAGTACTTCCTGCAAGTAAACAAAGTACGGAGATTATCAACGAATAAAAAAGCCATTACATAAATAAACATTAAAACATTTTAAAAAAAAAAAGGTTCGAATGTGTATTAAATGTCTAATTTGTCTTGTTTTGCAGTATGTTGTAGATTCTGGCACAAATGAGTTTGCTAAAGACTTCAGGAAAACAGGTCAAGGTGTGAACCAGCTGCTGATTTCTTTTTAAAAGAGGGAAAGAGGAAATGCATCTCACTGCCAACTTTCCACTAACAAAACTGTTATACTCAGAGCTAATGCTTTCATCATCAAAGTGCTGCCAGGATTCGATGCCCCACTGTTTCAGCTCCTGTCATTCCACACACTAATCAGATGGAGAATGAATATTTAATCTGCAGGGAATACGGTTCGGCATGACAATTATTTAACCAACAGTGCCTGAGTAAGGAATTTAATTTAAAAGTGAGTATCATCTATAAAGCTAATTTATACAGCAGTACAGCAGCTTGCAAATGAAGCACAAAGCCTTTGAATATTACTTCAGGAAATCCACAGAGGAATAACAATAATATTTTACAGAACTGTTACAGAACTTTTACAGAATTTAACAGATGGCTAATGAACAAAAATGATGAGCTACACTCAACCCTTCCATCTGGAGGGAATTTTGAAGTAGGAAAGAAGCGGAAGAAGGATAAAGCACATCATTTACCGTTTTTTGGTTTTTTTTCCATTTTGCAAGCACTTTTATCCAAAGAACTGAGAGAGGATACACTTCAAGCTCAAAGGCTCAACCGTTTCAACTTGATGGTGCTTTGGAGATTTGACCTTGACTGGATTTTCTCTTAGTGACTGAATTTACTGATAAAAGTTCATAGCTGCAGCATACAATCACACTATATATTCCAGTACAGCTCTGAACTTCAGCAGATGTAGAGTATTGTGCAAAAAAATCTGCAAAGAAATGCTGTAGAGTAACGATGCCTTCAAAAATAATGAAATTAAATGTTTCTGTATTTAAAAAACTACTATAACGAGCAGGAAACAGTAATAAATGAAACGAAAACAATATTTGGCGTCATGATCCTTTGCTTTAAAAAAAAATAGTAGTCTCAGGTACAATTTGTGCAGTTTTATAAGGAAATGAGCTGCAAGTGTTACTGAGCATCTTGCAGAAGCAGCCACAGTTCTTCTGTGAGTCAAGTGTTGACTGTCACACTTGTTTTTCATTTTTGCAGAAAAACCCAGCAGCTTTCATTATGTTTTTTTTGTCTGAAAAGTGTCTCTTGTGTAATATGCTGCTGTCTTTACTGACATACAAACATTTTTCTGTAAGATTTAATTTTGTGCTGCAAAACTAATGTTTGGAAATCCAAAATGTTTTTGTACTGAATCAATAATGTGGAAGTCATAAAATAAAAATCTATAACAAAGTTTGTACTTTAAAAAAAAATTAGGGTGCTAAGACTTTTGCACAGTATTGTATCTGAAAGCTGATGGTAAGCTGTTAAATAATTGACAAGGACAGGAAGTAGAGAGAGTTGACTCCTATAAGAGGATTAGAGATGTGTAAAGGGACCTCTATCACTCTGAGGATTAGAGAGAGCTGAGGGCAAGAAAAACCCACAGATTACTACACAACATGTACGTGCTGTAGTGCTACACAAACAAGAAGTAAAGAATAAAACGCTTCTTTGGGGGTTGTTGTTAAGAAAGTAATCAATGTCACAATGTGGGGTTACTGTTAGATGATTATTTTATTATTTTCAATAACAGCACATCCCACAATGCTTTATTCCTCTTATAACATGGCAATTTTTTTTTTTACTAAAGAATGACACATTTATATTTAATGTTGTGAATATCAGAGAACCAAGCTAGTTCCTGTTATCGTTTACGTTATAGCAGCTATAAACAGTCGTTCCCTCAAAAGACTCCACTGAACACCTCAGATTTTTTAAAAAACTAGTTTTTTTTTACTTGTTTGTTTTAAAGGGGGATGGATTTTTTTTTACTTCTTTGCATCATGTACTAGACCCAAACTCTGCAAATTTTATATGATCAGAAATTATATTTTCTAAAAAAAATCTTGTCTTTATTACATATTTTAGACCTGAATGTTACAAATTTTGGACACTGGAAGATTTATTTATTTTTTATTTTACAATCCAGTTACTTTTTTATCTGATATTTCAACAGAATCAAAATCCATTTTAAGTTAAAAAAAAAAAAAAAAATGGGGAAAATTTTTTAAAGAATCTGGATATGCGTAGCCAGACCATAATTTTGTTTTTTTTATCCCCATCAGAAATGGGACCAGTGGAACAAGAGACAGGAAACTGGTGTAAACAATAAAATGTCTCTGGAGAGGAAATTGCCATTTCTGGTGTCAACCCTGCAAACTGCATGGAGACAGAGTCACTTCCAATGAAGAAGAACATATACTCTCAGACAGGGTGTGACTCCATGCTCACACTCGAATGCCATCCTTAAACACAGAACTATCTCTCAGACACACACACACACACACACACACACACACACACACACACACCACTGGAACAGCCAAATCCTTTAATGCATCTTTCTGCCATGATGGCAGCGTCTTTTATAAACACCTTTCTCTTCCATTACATCATGTAGCTTCATCTCGAGAGGTCGTCATCTTCATCCATCTTCACATACAACAGAGTTTCCTCATCTGCACAGGCATACTGCGCTGTATACAATCTATTTCTTTTATTTTCAGAATGTCCTTCTAATCTGAAAGATCTACATAGTAAAATAATATAGTAACATGGAAATCTGATGCTTTCTAGCTAAAGCTGGAAGTCTGGCTCATGAGACGGGGACCCAAGGGGATAAATCAAACATCAGGCTAGAACAGCAGGCAATCAAAAGCACCGTGTGCAGCAACGACCTTCCCGACAAGAGCGTGTGTGTGTGTGTGTGTGTGTGTGTGTGTTTACTTTATATTGATTTCTCAAGTGACCTTGAGTGTAAGGAAGGCACTATATAAACCTAACATTATTATCATCTTCGCTATGAATTTGTCAGCAAAACAAAAGCTCTTATTCAGCTCTTACTGCAATACAATAAACAAATCTCACCTAAAAAGCACGAATGCAATTACAGTAATGCATTTCCACGGTGATTAAGTGCAGTGTTATGTAAGCCATTATATATAAAAGCTAAATTATGCCCAACCTGTGTATGATCATCCCGACTGAAAGGCTCGTCTGAATTATTCATGTTATATCGAATTGTTTTGTTTCTGAAAGGCTGCTTCAGCATTTTATTCTCATGTACAAAGACCCACATTTTTACTGGTTAGCAAATGTTTTAATTTGAAATATAAATTCGTCTTTTTTTCTTTTTTTTTTCAAGATTAGGTTAAAAGTTAGGTGGGTTCGACATTTGAATGATTCCCGCCCATGTTCACAAATGTGTATAGTGTCTGTGAAATGACTGACAGGAGGCACATACAAACACAAACAGTTTTCCAAACGGGTTTTCTCAGCGACTTAATAATTTTTTTCTAAGTCCACGGCTTAACACAGTGTTTTTATCATGTTCTACATAGCTCCCAGGTTATCTGTACAGCAATAAAATAAATAAATTAATTAAACAAAATCAAACTATTGAAGCTTTAACAACAGAATAAAAAATTCCAGCTATTCAAATCTAGAGTCAAGAACAACAACAATGTTCACTCAGTGTAGTGGTTGAAGCTACATATCTACATATTAGCCATGTTTTCATCCAAATGTTTCATAAATGCTAACAAGATTTCCAAAAATGTTTTCTAAAAGCTACTGCTTGAAATGCAACATGTTCTGAGGAGAAAGCAAGACTATATTATTATAAAAGTGTTAAAAGTGTCATCCATACATATATTTACACAGAGGCTAGGTCATAAATTATTCCCACAAGTCAACCAAACAGGAAAGCTAATTCATTAATTTATTATTAGTTATTTACGCTGAGGTAAACCACAGAGTAGCTCTGCATTTCTTTTAATTAAAAATTAAAAGAATGAAAATGAATCATTTATTGGAAATATCTAACTTTTATCTGCACCATTTATTTGAATAAGAACTAGCATGCTGAGCTAGCTAACACAGTGCCTAGCACTGCTATCATTAGCTAGCACCTGTATGTTGACAAACTACTACAAGTGTGTGTTTGGGCTTAAACGCTTCACTGCTGTTATATACAGTCGACTAGTAAAATCTTTTTCTGAACTGAAATTCATCAGTAAGGTCTAGTTTTCTTAATATTTAGATAAATAATAATAATAATAATAATAATAATAATAATAATAGTAATAATAATAATGGAGAATAAAAGCTGTAGCCTATGGTTGAAAGTAAACGCTTTGAAATTAGAACTGCTTTCTGGTTTGAGGGAGTTTTTTTTCTTTCCGTTTTCGAACTGTTCTGAAGTAAAACCTGAAGTAAAATTTCAAACGCCATTATTTAGCCCTACAATGATTGTATTTTACTGGTCCGAACCATCAAATTCATCTATATGCTAACGTAGCAGAACTATCTTTCTGAACAGCTGGGGACACGCATTGCTCATACAACTGCAGCCTTGTTCTGGTGTTGAAATTTTCACTCCTGTGATGGTTATAATTTACAACCATACTGATATCATGAACACAGGTGTCATGTTTAATGTTTAAATAGGATCTAGCGTTAGTTCCGTTTTCATAGTTAACCTCACAGAGTCAGTAATGGTCTTAACAAATTATGACCTTTGTAACCCAACACCGTCACTAAATATGAACATGATTTTCCTACAATTAGCATGCTAAAGATATCGTTAGCCAGCTAAGCCGTTATCAACACCTCAACTCCTACAACCACAAGGTGTTTCAGGGGTCCTGTATAGCAGTTCTCCTCCGTCTCAGTCAGAAATCATTCAGTTGACACCCATGCACCCGTCAGCTTCATTTGCCTAAATATAGCATCAAAAATAGCCTCAGCATGAGAGACGGTGTGGTAACTTGAGAGACAGAAGCTGTGAGTCGTTCGTTAGCAGCCATCAACTCAGCAAAATTCAGAACATAGGGTTTAGAGCTTGGGGCTAGAAAGTATGAGTCAATTTTACTCAAATCTAAAATTTGAATAGTAAATAAGCCATTTTTGCATTTTTGGGAATTAATCACTAGTAACCAAATTAGTTGCTCTCTAAGCATAAGCAACAGAAGCTAAGCAACAGAAGTACTGACTCGAGAAAGGGTTGCTGTTAATCCTCAGCAGTCAACATTTGATGTAGACCAGTTCATAAAAAGTTATTAATTAAATGTTAGCCTAAACACTTAGTCACCTGTTGTGTCAACATTTCCCACAGACACATAAGGCATGTTCAAGTGACAAAATTATTCTTATATGCTTATATGCCTGCTAAAGTATCCATGAACAGGTCGTTTTTAACCATTAAAACTGGGTTTTTTCCCCATTAAAACTGGGTTTTTTTAACCATTAAAACTGGGTTTTTTCCTAAAAATGGCCTATAACCATATCTACCTTCTTTACCCTCATTATAACTGGCAAAATTTATGAATATACGTACAAAGATGCGATTGGAAAAACCCCAATGTCCTCCTGCCATCCCGCCTAATAGCACTTATATTAGCGAAGCCTCTGGCTAGCTAACTTCGAGTAAAGCTAATAATTAAAATAATATAAAGGTAAGGTTAAAAAAAAAACCTTAGTTACGTTAGTTAGTAAATGCTAAAATTTATGTGTGTGTGTTTTATCTGTGTTTTATTTTTAATCAGTGATATATAGAGCCTTAAGCATGCGTATTGTAATTGTGTTCCAGATCTTTGGTACATAAAAACAAAAAGCTGCTTCACCACTATTTTTAACTTTCATACATGGAATGTGGAAAAGACTCACGCTACATGACCTTAAGACACAAATTCTGCCTTTAGAAACTCAGATGATAATTTTGCCTGATCCTGATATTCCAATCTCTACTATCTAGCTGAAACAATCTGTTTTAGTGGTACCAAAGGCACAAATCTCCTAATTTTTTTTTTTTTTAATAAACAGGTCAAAAGAATGGGCATGGAGCCCATGGCTCCTTTGCATGTTGGCTGCTTTTACTGCTTTACTGTTGACGGTCTGCAGGAAAAGCCTGCCCATCACTCTTCTTGGAAACCATTCAATAGCAGGGCATTGTTTTAACTTTCAACGTGCTGACCACAGAATGTCCCACACAAATTCAAACCCAGATCCTTTTACTATGAACCATTTCAGTCTTTAGCCAAAAAAAAATACAGTCATGTAATTAACTGAAAAAATAAAGTAACATGATCTCACAAGTATTGTGTTTCACTTAAAGAGGTAGTTCAGGAACAGAGAAATGTAACGCAGTGTATCTAATTACACACTATGACTATCTGGCTATGAAAAAGCCACATCACAGTACTACAATGTTGCCAACTTAGTGACCCTGTCACTAGATTTGGTGACTTTTTAGACCCCTTTAGAAACTTCAGCAACTAACAGAGTCTCCAGCTCACATCACAGTTGCTGATTATAGGAGTTGAGAGAGCAGGTTCAGTCGACTCACCACCAAAAGCCTCGAGTGAGTTGCATTTGCATAAGTTCCCAACAACCAATCACTGATCACCATTGTTCCCAACGACCAATCGCTGATCACCATTGTTCCCAACGACCAATCGCTGATCACCATTGTTCCCAACGACCAATCGCTGATCACCATTGTTCTCAACGACCAATCGCTGATCACCATTGTTCCCAACGACCAATCGCTGATCACCATTGTTCCCAACGACCAATCAGTGATCACCGTTTTTCCCAATGACCAATCGCTGATCACCGTCTTTCCCAATGACCAATCACTGATCACCGTCTTTCCCAATGACCAATCACTGATCACCATTGTTTGTCTACCAACACATTTCTTTGTTCTTCATGTTAATCTCCCTTCTTGGCAATGTTTACTGTAATAAAAGTCAGTTATTTAATCCATAACCATTTCCTTTATGCCATTTCCCGACTGCTCACTACCACTGTTTCTTTTTGTCTACTACAAATACTTTTTCTTACTAAGAAAAAAAAAAACTTCCTTGTTCACGCAACATATGCAAATGACCATGACGATTCAACGAATATGCAAATTAGCCATGTTTGCAAAAGACCATGACGATTCAACGAATATGCAAATTAGCCGATGACTTCATCTGGCAACGTCTAGTGACTTTTTACGCATGCATTAACTACTTTCTCCTGAAAAGAGTTGTTCGCTACGAAGCAATTCATTAAGTTTAAACATTAACACCCCTCAATTAAACATTATTTTAAAATTACATCAACAAATACGACCATTGTTGTGCAATTTATTGGTCTTTACTTCAGTAATGTCTGAATAAAGGCAACACCAACAAATACAAACAGGGAAAACGTCTGTATTTTATGTTCATATCTCCATTCTAGAGGAACCGTGACTCTGACGGAGGGGAGCATCAGACATCTGGGTGACCTCATCCATCACCTCCACTCCATTCCCAGCTAAATCGCGCTCCTCTAAAGGTCACAGCAGTTCAAATTACAGACCTCCACTGATGAACTCAACCCCATCTCCCATCTCCTGTGACCTACAGCATGAGTGGTGCTCAACACTGCTGAGCTGAGCTTGTGCAGCTCAGCAAACTCTCATGAGAGAGACGCTTCCTGTGTGCCCCAGTTCCGTGTGACTCTGAGCGTAAGGTTAGATATGCTTTGCTTATCTGTGAGAAGATCATGCAGCGATGTCTGTGAAAAAAAAAAAATCCCTTTCTGCATGATTTTGGTTTTACAATTGAACTTTAAATACATCATAAATCTATGTACTGCCTTACAAAAGTCATGAGGACAAGCCAAAGTTAATTTTTGCAGATCCAAAAACAAATCACGAAAATAATAACGTCATGAGATATTAATTTTTTTTTTCCTTTAGCTGCCTTAGGACCACCGACAAAAATGAAAAAATACAAGAGACATCACTATCATCACTTTGTCTGCTAATTAGTCCAGTTTTCGAGTATGAACCAGAGTGATATTGATATTTGCAGATTTTTTAAAATCATTTTCAGAAAGCATATAATTCAATGGCCCAAAAAGCAAAGAAACCTTTACTAAACAGAGTGCTGGAAGGGGCGGGGCTGAAAAAGTAGCTGTAAAACCGTTAACTTTGGCAAGTGTGCACAGAAAATACGGAAATAAACCGAGAACAAGGAGTTAGTGCTAATTAAATGTTTTACAATATTATAAATGGTTAGATTAAAATATTTAGCTTTTTTTGTTTGTTTCCTCTATTTTTTTCCTTCACTGCATTTTGAAATCACTCCTGTCCCTTAGGCTTGGTTTGCCTCTCATGTGGAAATTGAGCAGCTCATAAAAAAAGACAAAAGCCAAAGGCAACCCAAAATACACAGCATGTTTTGTTCACTATGTGCATTTGGGTTAAATCGGGGTAAAATCTGTGCTCATTGTGATCTAATTGCGGTAGGATTCACTAAGAGAGTCTTCACATTTGCAGCTTTTAGTCTGTTTGAATCGAATTTGGTTCTTTTAGGCACAGCAACAGCACTCGGGTGCAGACCAAAACAACTAATCCAAGACTGTCTGCATGTCCAGTTTCAGGTGAACTATAGTGTGGTTCGATCGCAGTATCTCGGAAACATGACAGGCTTTTTGTCTTACTAACTTCAAGAGAGAGAGAGAGAGAGAGAGAGAGAAAAGAGGCTGGTGAGGGAGCGAATGTTTCTAGCTGCTCTAACGCAAGTGATAACATGAACTTGTTTTTGTGGACTTTGCACAACATTAAACATAACACTAAACAAATAAAATGTAGGAAATGATGTTCTTTAATTAATAAAAAACAGCACTGGCAAATTGCTGTGGTACAAGAAGAATAAAACATGTTGGGACGTGCCACTACAGGGCGAAAACCTCACGTGTGCCTCACGTTAACAGACAGACTTCATAAAATAACCACACATCTAATTTCCTCGCAGCAACGTTTAAATACAGAAAGCAAACACAGACCAAGTTAATGTTTTCTCACCTGCAAATTCCTCCTCCGAGTCTCCCTTAAGACAGAGCGAGATACACACAAGACACATTTCGAATACACAGACTGTAAGCCAGATCAAAAGCACACATCATGCTGGGATTGACCATCCTGATGGACGATGAAGAGCTTTAAGGAGATTATAGATGAATCCTCTTAACATGCAAGCTGTACACCGACTGAGCAGAATCTCTTCACAGCAAAAAGCAAAGAGAAAACACAAGCTGGTTTATTTATAAAGATGGAAATAGCATCTTAGCTGCCAAGCTCTGGAAAACCGAACAGGCTAATGGGCACAGTACTACGGTCTGATATGAGCCCGGGTGTCACTATTTAACTGAGTCAGGAATAGTAAAGAGGTCAGGATCATTAAATACAGTGAGATTTATTGAAGGGACAATCTAACAGTCAGTGGAATATTTAATATTTACGTTTATATTTGTATATTGAAACTGGATATAAAGGGTTTTCATGCTGAGACTATATGAAATCCAATACCAACATAATGATACTACATTTTCAATTGCAATTTTTCTTTTCTATTTTTTTTTATTTACAGCCTCCTTTTTCATATTTTCACTTACAAGTTTTTACATTTTTACTGCCATTTAAAATGTATCTATTTCATTTCTTCCAATAAAAAAAATAAAATTTTCAAATGCAATTTTTAATTTTAAAATTTTTCAATTTCAATTTTTTCAAATACAAAATACAATTTTCAATTACCATTTTTTTTATTTTTACATTTTTATATTGCAAGTCACTTTTTTTGCTACGTGTAATTTTTGACCTACAAACTGCTATTTTTAATTACAATTCTTACTTTTCGCATTTTTCAAATTAAATTGACATTCTCAGCTATTTTTATTTTTCAAATACAAAATATAATTTTCAATTACAAATTTTAAATGTTTACATTTTTATATCATTATTTTGTATTATTATTTTAATATATTATTTTATATATATTATTTATACATTTACTTTTTTGCAATTTGTCAGCTACAATGTGCAATTGTCAGTTACTTTTTTTTTTTTTTTTTACATTTTTCAATTTAAATTAAGTTTTTGCAATTTTTTAATTTGTTCATTACAAAATAGAATTTTTAATTACAATTTAATTTTTTATCTTAGTTTTTTTAACTGTATTTTTTTATCTCATTTTGTTACAAATCACAACTTTCCAAATTCAAATTTTAATTATAATTTTTGTTCAGTTTTTTTTTTAATTACAAATTACAAGTAACACTTTAGTCCCAGTATTACAGTACAAAATCAGTATTAAAGATAAAGCTTCGGCATCATGACAACACTACTTCTCCACGTACTTGTCCATTCATAAAGTCTGTGGAAACTGCAATCATTCAAAACTTCTTTAGGTGGAACTAGATGCCTTAAAATCCACTATGAAAGTCCAGCTAATAATGTCAAATAATCACTTGAGCAAAGTGAACCTTTACTGAGCTCGAGGAAGGAAGAAGAAGCGGTGTCTCTGCTCTGTCCTACAATGTCCTCTACTATTTAGATCACCATTCAGGAGGGAGAAGAGAAAAGTGAGGGGAACTATTTAAAAATGGGGCCAACAAACTCACATAAAGGCGGTCAGGGGGAAGAAACTCAACCCACTGTTTAAACAAGTCATTACATGGCAAATAACCAGCTCTAAAAAAACATCAGTGTATCAATAGGCAAATAGTAATACACCATGTGGCTAGGTTTACATGCAGCCTAGTAATCTGTTAATAATCTGACTGATAGCTGCATCACAATAATAAACCTTCATGCATACACCTCAGTAGACCTGAAAAGAGTGAACCGATTGAGGCCAATCTGAATTAAATTCCTGTCTAACTGAATGAAGTGTGCAATCCTTTTAACCCATTAAATAGAAGAATAATGGCCGTGTACACCTTTGTGTCGAATTATTTTCACTATCGGAATGTGCGTTCTCTGCATATCTGTCTGGGTCACGATGCTACACAATGTTTCAGATTTTAAGCTATTGAAAATAATTGTTAAGAGGTTGGATGAGCAACAAACATACATTTTGAGGCAAATACAGGATGAGAATTGACCTCAATATATTCAGTGTGTCATTTGGCAAAAAAAAAAAAAAGGTGAGAACTAGTGCAGTTATTCCTAATGTCCTTCTATCTTGGTAACATTAGAAGATAAATAAAGGCTTTATCCCGATAGATAACGTACATTTTATGTTATTTTCAACAAGCAGAGCATCCTAGGTCCTGAATCTCAGGAACATACGAAATGATGAGCAACTTTGCTATGATCACAAAGTCTTCTTCTTGCTGTTCGTTTAAAAATCACACTTGGATGATGTTTTGCAGTGACAGAAAAAAAAAAAAAAACAAGCAGCGTGATTAAAAAGAAGTACGTGCTTTTCGTTATTATGGTAACGTTGGTGCCAGACCTCACTCCATATGAGCGCATAACTTTGGATTGCATTACATGGAACGTGTATATACATGAAGATTATCTACAGAGTTTGCAGTTTAGGATAGGTATAAACCATTCACTCGGAATCTGCAATCAGAATGAATTCATTCGGGTTGGTGAAAATGTTGCATGTAAACATAACCATCGAAGCATAATTTTTAATTATGTTACTCATTTTTATAGTTTGACATTAAAATGTAATACATACACACTAATATATATATATATGTATATGTATATGTATGTGTGTGTGTGTGTGTGTGTGAATATATATATATATATATATATATATATATATATATATATATATATATAAAATCAAGACAGTAACTGAAAAGTTCAACAGTTACCCAAGTTTTGCTATTACCCAATCAATCTTCAGTGCCCCCCCCTTTTTTTTTAAGAAAGAAAGAAAGAAAGAAAGAAAGATGTGTATGACATCTGGCAGAGTTATAAGAGATACAGTATGTCAAGAAGAATCAGAGGCAACATTACAAATAAGACGTGCTATATAAAAGTCTCTAAAAGACTTCCAGTAATAATAATAATGGAATAATGGAACAGCTATCATGAGTAACTGCTTTTTCCTGGTCAGGGTCACGTTGGTTCCGAAGCCTATCCCAGGAACACTGTGTGGGAATATACTCTGGATGAAACGTGTCTCGTTTAATAAATTAAAAGAAATAAATGTCTTTGTCTCTGCATTCAAAAAGTTTGGATACTTTCTGATAATAATGCAAGATAATAGCACTAATATGTGATAAAGTGACACAAAAAAAGGCACTAACTATAAAAATTGCACAGTCTATAGAAAAAATTGATAAGATCTGGTGATGGAGATGCATCACAGAGGATCATAACCACCTAAAGTACTAATCAGACATGATGAGGTTGTAGGAGTTGGAGGAGGACGTCTGTAGTAATTATGATCGATTCTCACAGGATAAGTGATCGCTGTATAAATCACAGAGATGGGAGTGTCTTCACGATTTGCTCACTGTTGTCCATGCATACTACATACACCTCATTTTAATACAAACAGGTTTGACCTTTATTATAAGGGCTTGTTGTTGGTCTTGTGACCTTGCAAGTTTAATCATTAGCAGGTCACATGACCATAACATGTATGTAGACGGTACCTGTGCCTGGAATCCAATAACTTAACCTGAAACCCCGCCCACTAAAGCATCGCTTCTGTGTCATCATATTAGTTACTGTTCTGTGTTTTTAAACTTGACTTGGTTTCATTGTGGTTTTGCAGAGAGAGTAGGAAAGAGTGAGTGCTTCCTGAGAGTGTCTTTACTGAAAGGTCAGTTAGACAGGTGATAAAATATGGTGTAATCTTTACAGAAATTTCCAAAAAGTACTACCCCACTTCCTAATGTAAAACAAATCCAATCCAAACAGGGCTTAAGACACATCCTCAGCAATCAGGAGACCAGTTCTGAACGTCACTAGCTTCCATTTTATTTTCCCAAGCATCGCATGGTGTGTTGCAAATAAATGGACTATTGACATGCCTCAGGTGTGATGTAGCGCAAGCCAAACGTGAGACAACTTTCACAGTCCAATTCCAATTCTCAGCAGGTAGGTTTCACCTGAAAGGACGCAGTAGCATTGTGCTTAAGATCTTAATTACTCAGCACAACTAGACAGACTGGTCTAAACTGGAACGGTGACAAATAAGGTTACCAATGATGCTGTAACACATTCTGTCACGCAGACCAAACACAAACATATCATTAAATCATTAAATCATTAAAACAGTCAGGCAATGCTTTCCATCTGGTACACTTATGTCACGTCATACTTTTTTTTACTGTATATATTGCAGCTAACACAGCAATAGTCACAATAAGAAAAAAACTGTAAGTCTAATCTTGTTTTTATGCAAAAATACCATTGTGTGCAAAAATCTTTACCTCTATTTTACAATTTTTAAATAAGAAATAGCTTGAAAAGGAGTTTTTCCCTATGATCTTCCCAGATCTTTCCCTATGATCTTCCCAGACCTGTTCAGAAGAAGGAGTCTGGTTGGGTTACAACTGATAACTCAAGAAGAAAGGGCAAAGATTGGCCAAGCAGTCTGGCAAAGTTACAGCAGTCTTCAGAGGCAAAGACATTGGAGGCATTTAGCCAAACTCTAGTAATATGCTGAAGCTAATGCTAAACCAAACACCCAAAATGTCCTCTGGCTACATTATGCCTTAAAAGGCATGCAAACTTTTCAACTAAACTACATTTCAAAAAATTAAACAATTAAAAAAGGAAGAAGAGTAGATCATCACCTATTTATTACTCCACTGAGTAACACTGGAGCTGGTCATTGCTGTAAAAGTGCTAGAGATACCTAGGATACTCCCAGAATTTGTATTTACATACAAGATCACAATCATAACACTATCACAACAAGATCACAACTATATCACTTAGTCATGGTTCCAAAGCTTCCACCTTCATGCTAATAGCACTTTCAACACCATCACACTCATCATCTCATAGATCACTATCTAGCCTGGTCTCTGCCGTAACTCAACGCAAATGTGTCATGTTGCGTCCTGAAACGTTGAGTCCAGCGTTTGCTGTCTCCAAGATTTCTACACTGGATTTCTCCTTAATAAGATTGAGACTAAGAAAAAGGTCCGTTTTTGTTTTTAGGAGCCAACATTGCAACCTGACTGTTATCCCTTATGTTTGAGATTGCTGAAATTTTCTCCTATTAAACGCCACTGGAACTGCGCTAACAATAACAATGTCCCCCTGTGACATCAGCACGGCACACAACTGCTAATTTCTCCACACCAACACCAACCAACAAATTAGCACCAGAATCACTAAACACACCACAAATGTTTGAATATAAACATATGTAATGTGTTTCATGGTGGAGTTTTCCTTTAAATCCATTAAATCACCATTAACCCACAGCCCATTCCCATTCCCATAAGATCGGAGCTCACCAGATTCCTGAAGGACCTATTTAAACACCATTAAAGGCACTTCATCAGTCACGAGTCACTTGTTAAACCATTAGGACCATTTCTATTCTTAAAATCAAAGTGTTCAACACAAAAGACCATTAGTAGCATTACAACACCAACAGAAACCTGTAGTGGATTCTACAGTTGTTATCAGCTTTCACGAGTTTTTTCTTCATTCATTTTCAAAATGCAAATATTTATGAACAACTTATTTAAAATATATAAAATGAGAAGTAAAACATTTTAGGAAAAGGGGCGGAAAGTTTTGGTTTGCTTTTTTTTTTTTGTTGCAAAACTATTTATGTAAATGGTAATTGCGATTCATATACACTACATGGCCAAAAGTATGTAGACACCTAACCATCACAATCCTATGGACTTGTTTATCCCTTCTTTCCTGCTATAACAGCCTCCACTCTTCTGGAAAGGCTTTACGGTAGATTTTGGAACATGGCTGTGGGAATTTGTGTTCATTCAGCCAAAAGACCATTAATAAAGTCAGGTATTGATGTTGCGCAAGAAGGCCTGGGGTGCAGTCAGCATTCCAGTTCATCCTGAAGGTGTTCAGTGGGGTTGAGGTCAGTGTAGGGGGTTGTGTAGGCTACTCCAGTTCTTCCACTCCAAACTTGGTAATCCATGTCTTCATGGAGCTGGCCTTGTGCACAGGGGCACTGTCATACTGGAACATATTTGGACCTCTTAGTTCTAAGGGAAATCTTAACTCTACAGCCTACAAAGACATTCTAGACAATTATGTACTTCCAACTTTGTGGGGAAGACACACATATGGGTGTGATGGTCAGGTGTCCACATACCTTTGGACATATTGTGTAGATGGTGGTGTCGAGTCATAGAGATAGTGGTGTTGAGTCATATAGATAGTGGTGTCGATTCAGACGGTAAAGTCGATTCATATATTGATAGTAGTGTCGATTCATATACTAACAGTGAAGTCAATACACAGAAATTGTGGTGTTAATTCATATAAATAGTAGTGTTGATTCATATACTAACAGTGAAGTCGATTCACAGAGACTGTGGTGTCGATTCATATACTAACAGTGAAATTGATTCACAGACACTGTGGTGTCGGTTCATATAGACAGTGGTGTCGATTCAGATACTTATAGTGAAATTGATTCACAGAGATTGTGGTGTCGGTTCATATAGACAGCGGTGTCGATTCAGATACTTATAGCGAAATTGATTCAGAGATTGTGGTGTCGGTTCATATAGACAGCGGTGTCGATTCAGATACTTATAGTGAAATTGATTCACAGAGATTGTGGTGTCGGTTCATATAGACAGCGGTGTCGATTCAGATACTTATAGTGAAATTGATTCACAGAGATTGTGGTGTCGGTTCATATAGACAGCGGTGTTGATTAAATACACTAACAGTGAAGTTACTGCAAGTTATTAAGTTCATGCCAGATGATTAGGTTATGACTGAGCACAAAACTTTTGACACCTATATTCTGCAGGTATTTACAGGAACTCGGAAACACACCTGTCCTCCCAGGTTGTAGACACAGAAACGCTGAGTAAAACGCGTTAAACATGTCAGTGTGCTGTTTCATTTAAACCCCTAAGTGACTTTACCATTTCGTCTTCTTCCTCGTCGCCTTCGTGGTCATCTTTATTCCTCATTTTCTCCTCTTTGCAGTCGTTTTCGTTTTCCTGCTCGCCGCCCTGCTTCCCTTTTCGCTCGAGACAGGCGGTGTGTGATGTCAGGAAAGCTCCACAGCGCTGTGTCTCCAAATGCTCCGGTTCAGATTCAGTAGCTTCAGTGGAATGGCAGCAGGAATCCGGCTCGGACACGGTGTCGGTATCGGTATCGGTATCGGTGTCGGTGTCGGTATCGGAACTGGATGAAGCGCGGCTCCCGGATCGTTCAGCCTGCTCCTTCTCCATTGCAATGAGCCAAACTCGAGAACTTGATCAGGCTTAAATATTACTCTGTGTTTGCAGAGGACATCGTGTTGAAGTTTTCATGGAGCTCCTTCTGAGAATTTACGCACAGCAAAGCACCAGTCTGAATAAATTCCAACACGCTACATCCATCACGCTGCTTATAAAAATGCCAACGCGGGTCTAGGTAGTTTAATGTAAACTCCGCCCAACACTGATTTAGACACGCCCCCTTTTGGACGTAACTCACGCTGTTGACCTTTGTGCGTTGTAAAAGTTTACACACTGACAATCAATAAGCATGTCACAGCACTAAGATCATGAAATATGGTTTTGTTTTGTTTTTTCGTGTCCAGATCATAAAGTTTCTCTTTGTTTTGGTGCGTATAAAGTAAATATGCATTTTATTTTTAACTAAAAGCCTTTCCTATCATAATATGTAGCAGGCTATTGAATGTTTATTTTTGTTTTTGTTTTAAAAATAAGAAAATAAGAAAATAAGATATATAAAGATAATAACACACACACACACACACATTATATATATATATATATATATATATATATATATATATATATATATATATACACTATATTGCCAAAAGTTTTGGGACGTCTGCCTTTACATGCACATGAACTTTAATGATATCCCATTCTTAATCCGTAGGGTTTAATATGGAGTTGGCCCACCCTTTGCAACTATAACAGCTTCAACTCTTCTGGGAAGGCTTTCCACAAGGTTTAGGAGTGTGTTTATGGGAATTTTTGACCATTCTTCTACAAGCACATTTGTGAGGTCAGGCACTGATGTTGGTCGAGAAGGCCTGGCTCGCAGGCTCCGCTCTAATTCATCCCAAAGGTGTTCTATCGGGTTGAGGTCAGGACTCTGTGCAGGCCAGTCAAGTTCC
>CM040480.1:4630828-4673146 GCA_022758105.1 Pangasianodon gigas
CTCTGTGATTTTACGTGGCCTACCACTTCATGGCTGAGTTGCTGTTGTTCCCAATTGCTTCCACTTTGTTATAATACCACTAACAGTTGACCGTGGAATATTTAGTAGTGAGGAAATTTCATATATATAAATGCTTCAAAGTCTAGTGTGCACACTAGCAGGAGAGGTTGCTATAAATCAGCTACCAGGGCTTTCTAAGATAAAAAGACATCAGTATAACATTTTCCATCCACAACATACACATCAGAAAGTTTTTCACTGTGAAGATTTCCATTAAGTCCATTACATCACCATCAATCCACAGCCCATTCCCATTTCCAAGGTTTTATAGTGGATTATTTTTGGACTTTTGTGGAACCAAGCAACAGCACCACCATCATTCATAAGAAAAATACACCAAATGGTATGAAGAAGCAAGGCTGGGGCTGATTTCTTTCTAGCCCAGACCGTAGATTAATAAATCATATCAGTGACAGTCGTGTCAGGTGATTGCACAGAGTGACACACCCCCTAGATTTGATCTCCATTTGGGCTGATCGCTTTCACACCCATCCCTAACACGTCATCAGCAGTGATTGAGAAGGTGCATGTGAAATGCAGTTGTGGGTGTAATGAACGTGAACAAGGTGGATTATTTGTTCTATCATCCTTTTTTCCAAAACTGAAAATCAACAGACTAAGCAAATATTGTCAAAACAAGGTACAAATGACACAAAAGTACAGCTGACAGAACCATATTTGGTATTCAGAGGAAACTTGGCATGAAGCCAATAGAGCATTAAACACTTGAGTCACGTAAAAATTTCTTAAATCATAAATATAGCTGCCTATTTGCCTTTATGTTTGTGTGTAATAGTTCGTTGTACCTCATTTGTATTGTGTCATCGAGGAATCCTTGAGACATAATGCATTGCTCAACACTAATTGTTTAAAGGTCAAGTCTTTATAGTCATGGGTATTTTTACTTTTGATTGTAATACTTGTTATTTTGGTATATTAAAGTGCTGTCACAGCATAACGAAATCATATTCGGGTTACTTTACGGAACCCAGAGAGTCAGAACACAGCCTAAATGTTGAAAAGTTGTGTGCATGGACTTGCAGGTCCCAATTCGTCCTGTTTCTCAGAATGGCCTGGAGCCACAAAGCTCTTCGTTCTGGATCCTTATCTCCAGTTGGATGTGCCGTCTCCTGAGCATTGGATGGTCAGTGTTTTCCTCTGCAGGGCCGTGAGAACGTCAGACACTTACAATTTACATTTATGGACATGTTTCATACTGTAGTGGATTTTAGAAATGAGGACCTCAAGGAATTAAGAACTATTTCATGTGTAAGCTTATGTGTAAATGTTTATGTGTTAATTGTGTGGGAATCATTAAGGAAGAGAAAGTTATTGATGTATTATGACCATAACAGTGACATGGGCAGCTGAGACAGAACTCTAACACAATAAAACTGTTTAAATGATTAGTTATTATGGTCAGTCCGGCTGATAAATACCACCCACTTCCCTTCTACACAGACTGTGATAGATTTAACAGATGGAATGAATGAGGGATCCTTGAACGCCATCTGCTGTCGAGAAGCACAAAGTTTCTTAGAACAGTTACGAGAAAACCACAAAAACACTGAGAATCACAACAAAATAATGAACAAGAGCCAAAAGTTGTTTAAAATCTGATTTTAATTTATTACTTTATTTATATGTATTTATATCTATTTGTAGAAATGCAGATCTATTTATAAAAAATATTCTTTGCTAACATTATGTTGCATTTGTAAAAGGTATGTGGTCATTAAGTACAATCTTAGAAAAAAAAAGCATTCCTCAAGAGTTATTTATTTCACTCTCCACACACACACACACACACACACACAAAATCAGTCTCATGTCCCATCCTCTATCAACTGCATTAATAGTCTTACCTAAATTAAGAAAAATAAAATCAAATCTAGCACCTCAATGTAACGTTCTTCAGTATGTTCTTCCAGGAGGGAACATTTAAACATTCTATGAGGAGTTCTACAAAATAAAGATTTCATTCTTTTAAAAAGCCAGAGTATACTTCTTCAAATCTCTTAATGTCCTTCCACTCAAACCCTGAACATGCTTCTTCATCTATATACCCATGTACATGTGTAGAAAATAAGGTTTTTTTTGGATGGTTCTAACTTTTTAAAGGGGTTCTACTACTTTGGAATTTTGTTCCTCATATGAGGATATACTGTAAGATATAGATTTAATGATCTCATTTATTAGTGCAGTTGGTAATACATGGATTAGGTAACAGAATATTCATGCAGTTGATACAGGATGGGTTTGAACAAAAGATTAAAAAGTAGAACTAAAAAAAAAACTAGAACCATTAGCCATCCAAAGAACCATTTTTGCTACGAGTATACATACTTCTTCAAATCTCTTAATGTTCTTCCCCTCGAAAACAAAACATATTCTTCTCTATTTATACACCCATTCTTGCATACACTGCTAGGAAAAGAGTTTCTCAGTATTTCTTTGGATAGTTAATGAGTTCTTCTGCTTTCTGATAGGAAAACGCTCTATTGTAGGGTTTTGCACAGAACCTTCAGGAGTTTTCCAGAGGGACAACAGAAGCCTATTTAAAGGGTCCCGTATTTAAAAGGAATCTTTTTTTCTAACAGTGTTTGATGAATTAGAGTCAGACAACTTAATCAGGAAAAAAATAATCCTAATAAATAATGTGTAAATTAGTTATTATCTTGTTTTCTTTTCACTTCTTTAATCTTGAACAAAAAGAAATTTGATCAAGTATGGATTCTTATCCAGAGTTGATATGTTTGGAGTGAGCAGATGGCCCACAAGAAGTATGTCACTCAGAGGCTTTCATGCACAGCAAGAAGTCAGCTCTACAGCTTAAGACCTTGGAGCCCTGGTCTATGTTCACACAGATACACCTTCAGGAGAAAGAGTGGAGCCACTTGTGCCTCTTGGTGGTGCTATAGTACAATTTTAACTTTCATTTTCTAACATTTCAGCTGTCAGACATCCTTCCTCTTAAAATGTCAACCTGGTCTGTGTGACCTAGTTTTACTAACCAATTCAAAACATTATCAAAAAAAAAATTGTTTACATTTGAACTATTTACAGTATGTTAGAGATTTAGTATCCCATATGTATGTATAGTATGTAAGTTTCAGGAACATGGTGGAACATACACAACAAAACTGGGTGTAATGTACACAGGGCTATAATAATACAGAAAATAAAACATACAACACTATACAAAAGTACAGTTTCGGTAGTGTGAAAAAGAAATATGAAAAATTGGGGAAACTTCGGAACTTAGTTTTGAAATTCTGTCTTTTGTCTGTCTGTCTTCTGTATACAAAATGTAATTATTAATCACTACTGATTCCCTCTATTACTAATATAATTTTATTATATGAAATATTACAGAAATATAATTCATGCCTCAATTGAGTAAAGTACTCAAGAGGGATTATACTGTTTCAGGAGATCAGCAAGATACACTACAGCTAGAGCTGAATATGTCATAAGCAAGACTTTGTAGTCGATGTCTTATAAGGGCATAAAACACAACCTTGTGGGACAACGTACTGAATTTACAGCATTTATATTAGTGGATCTCATAGACACGCTTTACCAGAGCTACATGCAAATGTGCATATCCTCAACCATATGCTAGATAGATAGATCAGAATACTATAGATCAGAATACTATCAAACTAAAATGCTGTTAGCAAGGACAGCCAGTTAGTACAGCAAACAAAATAAACAAGTACATTCCTCAGGTACTTGAGGATTATGGTTGTTATTCCTACTTTAAATAGAAAAAGAGCTGTTTGGCAAGAACTTTCTGCAAAATCGTAGATAGACAAGGTGTGCTGGGGCATTAATTTAAGTCATTAAAGAGTGGTGCATATGCAAGTGCTGTTGTAGGAATTTAATCAATGATGGGTGCTGGAGGTAGTATTTCACTTCTGAAGTTAATTATTTTCCAACAACAGCATGATGTCCTGAAGTCTTCTATTCCACTTGTATCATGGCAATTCACCAATGACTACAATTTTTTTTTTTTTTTACAATTTTTTTATTACAATTATACTATTGATCTGTTTATGGTCACATATAAAGTTGTGGAACATTTGAGAAACAAGGTAGTTCCTGTTATTGCTTACATTGTAGCATCTATAAACAGATTCACACACTTTGTCATAAAGATGACAGAACATGCAGCATGTTACCCAAAAAAACCACAACATGCAAAGTCCTCCGTCATGATGAACTTTCGTCTGTCTGGTGTCTGAAAACTTACAGCTTTAGCTCTGACAGTTACAAAGTGCTGACACTGAAGACGCTTTCCAAAAAATGCCAAATAAAGTCTCCTTACAGAAAACTACAGCATATCAATGATTGTAGTTATAGTTTTTAATCATACATCATACAAGTCCCTGTGAATGAGCTGTTACTATAGAAACGATAAAGTGTTAGAACAAGCATATTGATATAAACCTTGCAGACAAACTACTTTCAGAACTGCTGTTATAGAAGATTTAGCACCGCCATCTGATTCTGACCAATCAGGTCTAGTCTTTACAAAAGCTAGTTTGAAAGAATATATATATATATATATATATATATATATATATATACATTTTAGATTTGTTACATTTGTTACATTTTTTAAACTTTACAGTAAGCGCCCAACTTTAATGTAAAGAAAAAATTTGCACTCATTCTATTTATATGTCTGTACTGAAAACTTACTGATTCAGTGCCTTTTGCTCAAAAGAACATGTTCATCCAAACACATCAAAAGGTGCATTCAGCCCACACACACTCTTATCATACTTTGGATCTTCACACTGTTCTTACAACGTATGACAGGTGTCAAAAAAACACATCAGTCTCTGATCAATGCATTGATAAGAGGGGTGGGGGAATTTACGGAGAATTGAATCATTTACAGTTAGTGTTTCCCTTTTTCTGTTTTGTGCAAAGGATCTTGACTCATTCGCTGCTGTTAAAATCAGCAGAGTATTAGCGTAAGAATAAATGGCTGATCTCATCTTCTGCTCTTAACTAGTGCTGTAAGTGCGTTAGTCACAAATCTATTTCTTAAAAACGATGATCTTATCACTGCCTGTTTCTTTTACTTTGTCATATATATGTATAATCCTTTGAAACACACAAGTCTGAGGCATTTGAATAAGACTTTATTAAGCAATATACTAGAATATTGTGCATTAGTTCTCCAAAATATCTCTGTTAAGCACGAGTGTTGCTATTTTTTCTAAACTGGGACCACATAGGGTTACGAAGTGTGAAAATAGTCCTTCCTGTGTGTGTGTATACATATGTGTGTGTGTGTATATGTGTGTATGTGTGAGAAAGAGAGAGAGAGAGAGAGAGAGAATGAGCAACAGAGCGCAGTAAGAGAGGCCAACTGTAAGGGAATTGGGTCAGAAACTGTAGAGCATTGCAAGTAAACAAGTTCAGCGATAGTTCTGTACATATTTTGTATAATCTAGTGGACTTGTATCTGGAAATTTCTACAAAGCAACAGTGAATAATTGTTAGAGCATTTAAACATTCAAACAGAAAATAATTTTCTGGAAAGCAAGTCTATGACGACTTGTCGTCACAGTCTAGACTGATATGACTTTACAAAGTGTTTCACTATTTGACTGTGTAAACCTGTAAAAGGCATGAGGTGGGGATACACACCAGTCTGTCAGAGGGCACCATGCACGCATGTAACAACAAATTAGTACCTTGTGCAGCTCCTGGCATGTTTCTGAGAGGTTGGAGGAAACCAGAGAACCGAGAGGAAACCCTTATATCGAACACAGAACTTATACACACAGTAACCTGAGCTCAGGATCGTACCGGGGACCGTGATGTGGGGTGGCACGGTGAGTAACACAGCTCGTAGCATTGCTGAATCCAGGGTCCCTGGTTTGATCCCGAACTTGTGTGTAGTTTCACATGTTCTTCTCATGACCCTGATGGCATCCTGTCCAGGGTCTCCCTACTCACACTCAGTATTTCCAGGATAAAGCAGTTATTGAAGACAAATGAATGAAGTGCTTTTTTTGGAGAGTTAAGTGTTCTTAGCTTCTCAGAAGGTTCTACTTAGAACCCACTCAGATAGAAACACTATTATAGGGTTCTCTATAGAACCTTTCAGGGTTTTTTTTTTTTTGCCAGAATGGCAAACTGAAGAACTCTTCATGGATTTAAACTGAACCTTGGAGAATGGTTGATGTGTGTATGATGTACTATATAGTATGATTTACTCCCATTGAACTCCCCAAGGTCAAATCTAAAAATAACCAAAGACACAATCACTATGACTAACACGTTTGAGGAAGTGAAACTTCCGCTAACCCTGCTTGGCAGTCCAAATACGCTTTATAAACGCTCACAGGTCTTCCAAAGTTCGTTGGTTTCAGAGAACATAGCTGTGACAGCTTTTCGTACGACACTTAACCTGGCGTACTGCGCATGCGCGGAACATCTCACACGCACAACAGGAGCAGTAGGCAAAAATGTGCACCAGCGCGAGCCGGGAGACGGAGACCTGTTAGTCATGAAGCTCCAAAACACCGGGTTATTTTGAAAAAAAAAAAAAATTAACATTCCTTCAGAGCTGTTTGAAGGGATTTATTTAACGGAGATTTCCCTTCAGAGATGCAAAGCTTCCTTTATTTTGGTGCGTTGTTTTTTTTTTTTTGAGGAACATTTTGAGGAATAATTCCTAGATGACCATAAATTGAAACTTCACATTGCTTTTATTCTACAGTATGCAGTATCTTATCTGTTTCACTGATTATTATTCACTTCTTCTTTCTTCAGGGTTGCTTATGGGATTGGTCTGGTCACCATGGATCATTTCTAACACTTCAGCAGGTCAGTTGGACACAGGGTTGCCAGTGTGGCCGTTTTTACGCATACTGTGGCCTGTTTAGGGGGTCTTGGGCTAGTTTAAATAATAGCCCGCGGTCTCCATTACCTTGTTTTAAAGCAAATAATTGTTCTGAAATCTAATCAATTTTCGCAAACACACAGCTTAACAATCTAAAACCAGCTCCCAGCAAAGAGATAATGGAAATAAAAGTTTTAATCAGTTGTCTTTAACCCTTACCCTGAAGGTTTATCAAGCTTTTAAAACAGTATCTGGAGAAGAGATTGCGGTTTTTACTTGATCTTCCTGTGCACAGTGTTGCCAACTCTTTTCTGAGGAAAGTAGCTAAAGCACGCTCAAAAAGTCCCGAGATGACGTCATATGTTGATTTGCATATTCGTTTATTCATCATGATCACTGGCATATCAAATTACAAATTAGGGTACATGAGGAAGGAAGATTTTCACCTAGAATATAATAAAATAGAGCACAATAGAGTTTTATCAGAATAGAAAATAATAGCTTTTAATTTATTTCATCAATAATTTATTGCTTTTAGAATGAAGACATCTTTAGTCATGGCACCACAGACTAAACTTTTACACTTTTACAAAATGTTATGCTTTCTATCAAGAATGCAGGCGAAAAGAAGCAGTGACTGCGAGCTAGTGAGGAAACGGTTATTCGCTTAAAGTTCAAGAAGAGTTTAAAATGGAGAACTTTGGGATTAATGGTGATTAGTGATTGGTTATTGGGACTAATGGTGATCAGTGATTGGTCATTGGGACTAATGGTGATCAGTGATTAGTCATTGGGACTAATGGTGATCAGTGATTGGTTGCAAGCACAGTTCAGTCAGATATTGCACTGGTGGTAAGTCGAGTGAACCTGCTCTCTCATTTCATAGATCAGCAGCTGTGATGTGAGCTGGAGAGGCGTATCGGGTTCGACAGTCACCAACATGTGCTCAGAAAGTCACTAGATTTGTCGCTTGGCTCTTTTTTTTTAAATTAAAGTCACTATGGGGTCTAAAAAGTTGCCAAATCTAGCAACAAAGTCTCTAAGTTGGCAACACTGACTGTGCAGCTCTTCAAGACGTTCAATTCTCACTGATATCAAATGTGGCCTTTCTCTCTGTTTTTAATCTCAGAAATTTTGTCTCATTCTATTTCTAATCAGAATCAGAATCACCTTTATTGCCAAGTACCGTGGGTTTACATGTACAAGGAATTTGTCTTGTTGTACTGGTGCTTAGTGATAACAGTAAAATACACGAAATAAAAATAATATTAATAAAGTAAACAAATATAAAAATAAAAATATAAAAAATTAGGAAAATAAAATAAAGACATTTGAAACAATAGAGACTCTTTGAAACATTTGTAGCAAAGTTGATCCCTAAGTGAACCACGAGTGTGAATTCACATTAAGGTAATCCTGCGAGAAAAATATCAAAAAAAAAAAAAATTAAGCAAAGAAATTTCCTCAGGGTATGACAAACAAAGGAAAAAAAACTAAGTGAAGAATCTGTAGCTTTGATGTACAAAAATGTAGCTCCCTTATTTTCAGTGCCTGGCTAGTCTCAGGGATGGGAATTTTTTTGCTGAGGGTGGGAATTTTTTTGCTGAGACCTGGCAACCCTTGTCAGATATTAGTGTGCTACAGTAAATTTATCTTAAGGGCTGCCCACAAGCAACATTCATAATTGCTCATACTGCTTTTGAGAAATGAATTTGGGTTGCTATGTACTTGTTATTAAAGAGAGATTAAAAGTTTGCCATGGTTTACTGAAAGATTATTGAAACCTTCACATAGCTCAAGAAGAGGAGGGGGGTTTCACACCCACTTTCCACTTGGCTGTACAGAGTAAAACAGCTTTGAAATTAATGAAACTGAGACATTTTAGAAAAATTTTGTGGTTGCTCTGTATGTGTGTGCGTGTGTGTGCGTGTGTGTGCGTGTGCGTGTGTGTGTGAACAATCAGAGAAAGTATAAAATGTCTTTTGAACGGTTTGTAACTTTATTGATTAAAAATCCCAAAGATTTTTTTTTTTGATGATGATGATGATGTACTTATTGATGTGTGATTATATTTAGAGATCAATGTGTGATCATTCATTCAGACTGTAAAACATTTACTGTAATCAAGTAATTACTGTCCTTCTTACAGTATGCCATTGTGTGTTTCCAGTAATACATTACAAATTTAAAGTATAATTTAATGTGCTGCATTTAAATTTGCTCATTAGCCTGATGTTTTTATTTAAAATGACGTACAATTGAGGCAGGATACAACTGAGCAGGGTTTTGCTCAAAGACCCAATCACGGCAGTTTGGCACCTCCAGGGTTTAAACTCTCTATCTTCTGATCTTTAGCTCAAAAGTTTAACCACTGAGCCACAATTTCCCTTAATTAGCTTGCACTGATTCAACCACTTGTACCGTTGAATTAACTCACAGTAAAAGATGAAGCAGACCGAAGTTTTTACATCGGGGAGGGTTTGTGTTCGCCTAAAATAAAGTGCACCAAAACAATCCACTTATTTTCAGATGTCATCACAGAGAACCTTTACCATTCCCACCCCTGCTTTAAACCTTAAATATCACATGGTGTATTGTGTTTTCTGGTACTTAACCATAAACCAATGCACTGCTCTAACTGCCCAGTCAATCGTACAGTACAATCTTGTAAAATAAAAGAATAGTATTTTGCTGTAAAAATAAATGCTGTTAATTTACAGCAATTTTTTTTTTTTACAGTGCAGGGTCATGGCAGATCCGGAGCATATCCCAGGAACACTGGGCGTGATGTAGGAATACACCCTGGATGGGATGCCAGTCTATCACAGGGCAGCATGCACACACATTCACACACTCCTTCATACTTGGTGTGTAACCAATCCAGTGTAACCACCTTCTAAAAACATACAAGTAAGTGATTGGCTAAGCTAAATTTCCTCTAGGTGTGAATGTGTGTGGTGTCCTGTTATGGTCTGGTGTCCCATCCAGAGTGTATTCAACAATAAATAATACACTAAACCACTAGTTAACTGACAGCCAATGCCAATGCCAATATTTACCGAGTATGGAGACTAATGACTAACATGATGCTGTTTTTTTCCCACGGATACCATAGAACAATCTCATAATAAATTATAATAACATTCAGTGGAGCCCGAAAGTCTGAGAAAACATTAAAAATCTGGGAATAAACAGGTTTTAGAATTTTGAAATATTTAAAACAAAGAAAGTAAAAGTTCAATATTAATATAAATATGAATATTTAATATTCGAGATTCAGCACTATTTCTAGGTCTCTATTTGAATGTAAGCAAATGTGTGATATTGACCATGTTAACTGCTTTGTACAAAAGGTCAGATTTTTCTCATGCCTAATCTCTTCTGTTGAAGCACGTGCTCAGACACTCCGGTTCAATTTGATCTAAAATGGATCATAAAGTTTTGCACAAACTTGTGGAGTCCGTGCTCGAGTGCACACTGTCACTAAAGCGAAAAAGAGGACGTACCAAATACTAAGAAACTTTGAAATTCATGTAAATCTTTCAAAGATTCTACTTTTCACTCAAGTTGTTGTCAGTAATATAATTTGTAATGAAAACTGTTGTATTAAATTAGAAAAGAATGCAAAATAGAAGCATTTTCACTAGTGCTCTAATTCTTCCCTCATATTCACTGAAAAACGCTTGAATGAGAAGAACTAACATTAAGTTTTGAACAAACTAGCTTTCTCTTATTCTTCATGTCTGGGCTGTGGGGTAGGGTGGCTAGACGGATGTTCTTACTCATCCAAGCCCTTCTAAAAACAAAATATGTGTTATGGTCTGATGAGACCATAAAAAAAAAGTAATAAAAGAGATACAGTAGTTGGATTTGCATATATTCAAGATACTTTTGCTTGATAAGACATGATATTTTTGCAGTGTACGTAGCAGGATGCTGTTCAACCTACTTAATAGACTTTATATTAGGGTTTAAAGAAAAAAATTTAAGAATCTATAAAAAGCAAAATAACATTTACACCAGTTCAATACTTGTCTTATTGCATGAATATGTCATGCACATTACATAACACTTAGGAACATGTTTATTTCTGTTAGATACAGTATATAACCTTAAGGTTAAAGATAGTAAAACCTCATTGTAAACCCTATTAAAAAACAGTATTTTTACCAGAAAATACAGCATGTGTGATTAATTTCCCTCTGATCAGCTTCATGAGTGCTGTATTGCAAGCAAAAGGTGCTTTAACAAAGTATTAGTGAAGGGGTGTGCACACTTATGCAACCAGATTATTGTAGTATTTTTCTTTTTCTTTTTTTTCCTTTTCCACCTAAAACATTCAGTTTATTTTTCACTTGAATTTTATTGGATGCTGTATCACATTAAAGGTGGAAAAAGATCATGACATGATTTATCTCGATTTCATTTTTCGCTTCACAAAAAGCTGCAATTCTGACAGGGGTGTAGTACACAGATTTTCCAGTGAAACAGAACGCTTCAGACAAAAGTCCTATATAATTCAATATAATTTAATCTGGTTTTTTTTTTTTTTTTTGGTGAGTTTATTAGTCGACCATTCAAAGTGCACGTGCAAAACCATTAAATTAGTTTAAATTCAGTTAGATTTCAGTTAAATTCAGTTTTTACATGGGCTGAATTTTATTTCTATGAGATTAGTTATGAAAATTGCAAATGCTGCCAGCTTTTGTCTCCTACACAACAGAAAAAAATCTTTCAGCATAACGTTACTGACAGCCTTTGCGATGTGACATGCAGAACATGCGATGTCGATGTTGACACGGCAACCGATATCGTTCTCGAGTCTGAAATATGTGTTACGCAAGTATGTGGTATTATTTATGTGGTATTATAATAACAAATTATAGTATAGAGACTAGAGTAAACACTGCTTATCGAATAAATTGGTGGCTAATACATGAACTTCTATTAATTAACCCTGAGAACTAGGAATTCAGCCTAATCATTTGTTCTTTGGGAAACAATCAGCCACGTGTGCAGGCTGATCAGCCGATGCTGATTACATTAAACTGCTTGATATTGGCCTAATTAATTGGCTAGGCTGATCAATCAGTTGACCACTACACTAAACTATAAAGTGCAGAATAAAACAACCAGACAAGACGTGCAAGAAATGTGCGTTATTGCTAAGTGCAGAATCAAAGTTGGTTTCAACAAGCATTCCTTCAGGGGAATATTTATGAATATTGCACTGAATATTTATGCAATCTAAAGGTTTTTTTGTAAATCGTATTAAAAACGATAAAATCATAGTTAACTACAAATTATGGAAAGTTCGTGGGGGAAAAATACTTTCCAAATATGTCTTTGAAAACACACACACACACACACGCACATATATATATATATTTTTTTTTAAATATATTTATATATTTTATAATATATAAAAAATTATATATGCGTGTATGTATGCATGTCTTAATTTATTATTGTTATTTTTCAGCGTTTTGCACATGCAAAAACATAACCTCATGTGAAAAACAGTGTAACGTCTCAGAAGGTAATGTCATGTAACTGCATTGAGAGGGAGCCTTCAGTATTAGCATTGTTCATGTGCATTTCCATAAAGCAGCTCTAAAGTGTTTATAATTATGGATCTTTTTAGGAGTCCACAGTTTGAGCTGCTTTGGACAACGGAATACAGAAACCATTATAAAGTACTACTGCATATGGAATCCTGGACAATATGGAAAATATATTCTCTACATAAAGCAGTAAGTTGTCAAGTTTACATTTGCATTTTTAAAATCCTCTAGCAATTTTGCACAGCAAGTTCGAATTCTAGGGACAACAACCTCACGTTGGTGCTTTACCTTCTATGTTAACTGAGACTGTATGGGAAAGATTAAAATGGAGTGAGAATATGAAACTTTTTTTTTCTTCAATGTCATATAGTGTGATGCAGCCCAAAATGAAGCAGAGTTACTGTTACTATCTCAAAGTAGGTTTTCATTTTCCAAGAACAGCACAAAGAGTTTTATTCCCCTTATACGACAGCCGTTTGCCAGTTTATTAAAGCACGATGTGTTGTACTTTTTATCCATTTATAGTTACATTTGAGGTTATGATGTGGATGTCTGTGTGATATTATCACTTATGTTATAGTAGTCGTTTGTAACAGTCGTTTTCTCGCCGCCCTTTCTTTTTCACTCTCTTGAAGTTAATAAGACAAAAGATGCATCTCATGTTACTGAGAAACCACAAAGTGCAAACTTCTTTGTCCTGAAGACTTTCTTGTGTCGTAAAAATTACAGTTGCAGCTTTACCTCTGACTAGTGCTGGCACTGACACCGGAGACTCATTCTAAAATTGCAAAATAAACATTTCTTCACAGAAAATTTCTATTTTTTATGTGGCCTATTCAGCATACAAGTCCCTATGTAAGTTGTTAATATAGAAATGATAAATTATTAGGACTAACGCCTTAATATAAAGCTTGCAGCTGGAAGGACTGTCAGAGATGCTGTTATAGAAAATTAATCAACACCTTCTGACCAAAGCAGAATCGAGCATTCAACATTGCTGTGGTGTAAATGTTTGTAAAATACCTTACCTTGGCTATGACTATATAAAAGGCTGTTTTGGGATGAAAACAAAAGTTTTCTCTTGCAGGAGGAGATGTCAGTTAATGTATACAACAAACTACACAAAAACCAAGATGTTAACACCATTTCCTCTAAAAATGGAAGCAAACATGACAGCATTCGCCATTGCGTTCAGTGATGATCAAAAAAGATGCGCCTTTGCAAAATTCAGCAGCCATCCATCACAAATAAGTACGTTCATTTTTGTAAATTCATTCAATTTCAATACATTTTCAGCTTAACATTTGTAAATAATAGGAAATAGAAACAGTTAAAGAATAGTTATATAATAATCACTTTTTTAGTAGCTAAACGAATGAAGAGGTTTTTGATATGATTGGTTTTATTGCTTATAGTAATGTTTGTTGTATTTCAGTACAGTGTGGTCCACCTATCAGTGTGTCTTTCAAGAGAAGTTATGGTCATTTGAATGTTACGGCTGAGTGGGAAGACAGTAATGTGAAACAGTATCATTTGAAGTACAGGGAGCACAACACCACTGTGTGGAAAGAGGTAAAGATAAAGATCAGTCTTCTGCTTAACCTGAAACCAAGGCCATAAGCATGTTTTGAATATTGGGAGAATCAAAAGGTGGTTAGGGGATTTTTTTAAAGGTCACTCCCTGCATTTCTATGATTCTACTCCTTTTTAATGTGTACTATACACACTATATGGCCAAAGGTTTGTGAACACCTGAAAATCACACCCATATGTGGTTCTTCCCCAAACTGTTGCCACAAAGTTGGAAGCACACAATTGTATAAGATGACTTTGTATACTGTAGCATTACAATTTCCCTTCAATTTCAGAAGAGTGGGAAGGTGTGCACAAACTTTTGACTATTCAAGCATTTTCGCACGAGCAAGAGTGCGGTTATACTTAATATCGGCACGGCTGTAATTTGTTGTGATTGTGAGTGTGATATTGCTTTTATACAACAGTACTATAAACAAGAAAATAATATCGAGTAAATGACATTTCGGTCACGACATTGGCCAAATGTTCTGTTTGTATTTGCTCTGCTAATGGAAATACATTTGTACATTACCGTTAAAGGTGCTTCTGGTGTCCCTTCCCTTCCTTTTCATCTTCATCTGACGAGCTTTCATATTTTAAGTCATAGTTATAAATTATATTCCTGAAAAGTATCATTTGCCATGTCTGCTGATGATGTCGCTAACTCTACTGTAGTAACCATTTCAAATGTCCCAGGGCGGTTATACTAAATATAAGCACTCTTGGAACGCTGCACAGCAAATCAAATTAGTGGACTGGAACTAACTGTCGTATAAATACTGTATATAGTAAGACATTTACTGATATATTGCAATTAAGAGTGGTCTTAATTTATAATAAGCACACACTGTAAAATACTATATTCATCTGATAACTCCTGTTGACTGAATTGTATCCTTAATTCCAAACATATTTTTCATGTTAGAAAGCTGAGAGCCTGAGAAATCTACAGTATTGCTCCTAGGTAGGGTGGAAAAGCAAATATAGTGCTAGTTTCTGCCTTTTATAATGTGAAATAATTACAATAAGCAAGTGGATCTGCTACTTCAATGAAATGCTATGAAATGAACCATTAGCTTAAACAAGCGTAAAGTTTAACCGGCTTGTCCTAGCAAAGGAAATTAGTAAACCAGACCTGCTTAGCATTTACGAGCCACAGATTAATTTCACTACACTTTTTTGTTTGCAAATTAAATATTTATCCTAGACAGGGGCTTGGCAGTTCCTAGCATGAACAGCTAGATAAGTTCTATGCTAATATTTAGGTAGTAAAGTAGCTAGCAAGCATTATTATGAAGAAAAAAAAAAAAACACACTTTATATAATTTATATAATGTGTCAACCAGCATCTAAAGACTAATTTCTGGGCAACTATTCAAAATCTTTCCACCAGATAACTAGCTAGCTAAAGAAGTCAAGTCAAGTAAAGTCAAGCCTGACATGACACAGCATCTTTTCTTATATCTTGCTCAACACTTTTGAACTATTCAAATATTTTGTCACTATCATGACAGATCACTTTCGGCTACATATAAGGACAAGGTCTCTAACAACCTAAGTGGTGTATGAACAGTTTGTGAAACATGCATTCATTTGAGGTGTTAAATACTTCCTCTTTTTTTCTCATGCTGTAGGTAAAGTCCCAGAACGGCAGAGACTGCACCGTGGGAGATGTTGTCTCTTCTCAATCATATGAGATGCAAATACAGTGTGTTATAACTACTGAGTGTCCTCAGTGTCCTTTGAGCGAGGTCATCAGAGTCCCACAAGGTAAAGTCATGAGATAATTATCAACAAGTATAACTAAATTACATAGCTCATTTTATACCACAGCGCTGCAGAATACTTGAATGTGATTCATCAGAAGGTGTTAATGAATTTTCTATAACAGCAGTTCTGACAGTAGTGTGAGCTACAATGTGCTCAATGTGAAAGTTATGAATGAGTTAGTAGCAGCTCATTCACAGGGAGTAATACGGCACATGTGCCATGTAATAATAAAACACAGCCTAATAATAAACACATTTTTAAGAATGTGCTGATATTTAACTGCTGAAAAAAATGTGCTGATAATTAAGAAAAATGTATAATCCTTGATGGTGTTTCTGTCAGGAGATGTTCAGTGAACATTTATGGATGGAGTCTCCAGTGTCAGTTACTTTTCCTGCATGGGAGAGTCTTCAGAACAGAGGACGTGACACTTTTCTGTTTCTTTGTAACATGACAAGCTGCATTTTTTTCACCTTATTAAATTCAAGAGAGAGAAAAAGAGATGGTGAGGAAATGACTATTTAGAGCTGAACATAAGTGATAACCAGAACTGACTTATTTCACAGAAGTTCAACAAACGGAAAACAAGAATGACGTCATTCTATAACACTTTAGGGCATGCTGTTATTATTGACTATTTTCAGTGATAACAACACTAACAACACTCCCTGTTGTGTTTTATTAATTATTTAAAACGTGACATGTTAAAATACTTTTTTGTGCAAGAAAATGCTGGTCCTTTTACTGAATCCTGTCTGATTGCCTGTTAGTTAGAGAAGCAGATTCATAATGGATGCTTATGTTTTACCCATTTTTCTCACCAGAATTGGTAGATGCACCTGTCATAAAAGAGACTCATTACGATCTGGTCCAAACCGGACAGAGAAAAATAACCGTGAAGTGGGAGGTACCAGTTCACCTGATTTTCCTCACTCTCCTTTCTAATGCAAAATGCTATTTGGTCTACTCTAGGAAATGGCATCATTGCTTATTTAATGTAAATTAGTCAAATTAGGTTTTAGAATATAATTAGGTTTTGTTTCACTTTAGGTTCAAATATGCTAAATTATTACGTGTAGTACATTCAGACATTTTCATATGGCTATGAAGTGCTTATTCTGTTTTCAATCAGTTTTCTCTTTGGTATTTTCAGTATGTGCACAGTCAGGCAGTGGATGACTACATTGTGACAGTCAAGAAGGCATCTGGGGAACCTGCTGAAGAAAGCAGTTATTCCCTCAAAACGCAAACTGTCACTTTGTTTCTGTGCTATTCTGCCTACAAACTCTTCATCAGTGCCTTAAACAAGGCGGGACCATCGCCTGCTGCACACTTGGTCATAGACGCCATGGAGGATCAGAGTGGTAGGTCATCTCAGATATTCACCATAGATATTATGTAAGAGGATATGTACAGTCATTTACTTATTTTGTTCAAGGAAATTTTAATTTATGTACCTGCACTGACACTAATATGTATACCAGAGTTGTTCTTTATATACAGTGAAGTAACTCAGCTATATTTGTTTTGTTGCAACAGATTTGGATGGAGCATTTAACGTTATTCTGAACAGTAATAACAGCTTCAGTCTTTCGTGGAATAACACGCTGTCCAGGAAATATCCTTGCTATTCTGTAGAGTGGTGGGCGAGCAATGAGAAATTAGCTTATGAAACCTTCTATGTGAAGAAAAACTACCATACTATCCAAACGCAGAACGGTACCTCATTTTCTAAAATTCATTTTAATAGCGCACTGTTAGAAGTCTCTATGAACTAATATGAAATTAAGTTACAGTTAAGTTATGCATTCGTAACATGTAATAATGTATTCATGATGCAGGGGACACATTATGATAAAGATTTTATATATATTTTATATGAAATGTGCAATTATTCATGAAATATTTTAGGAAAATGCATTACATGTTATGTTTACTATGCATTTTGAGTAGTTATAATGCATCATAAGTAGTGTTCTTGATTACTTATGCCAAAAAGGACTCATAATTCAGTGTATTTTTTGTGTATAATTATTTATAAACCAAATTCCACCAACGTGGTCATGTGACAATAAATAATCCTGAACAAGGTCTTATGAATGCATTATAACCTGGTTAGAATGTGCTCATAAAAAAATTCAAAGAAAAGTATATGAAACATTGTAATATGTATGTATTCATAATACTTTATTTTATGAAAAGTAGTTACACTTTATGTGTCTTATGCATTGCGAATGGTTATAATGCATTTGAAGCAGTGCTCATAACATTATATCATCAGTGTCAAAAGGCTCATAATTCAGTGCTGATAATTTTGCATATAATTACTAATGATATAAATATTATTAAATCAAATTCCTGTGACAATAATTAATCCTGAACAAGGTCTTATGACTGCATTATAACCTGGTAAAAATGTCATAATTATAGATATGTCTTAAATAAAAAATTTCAAAGAAAAATATATGAAACATTGTCATATGTAATCATTAATGAAATGTTTTATGAACAGGCATTATACTTTATGTGTCTTATGCATTATGGATGGTTATAATGCATTATAAATAGTGTTCATGACATTATATCATCAATGCCAAAAAGACACATAATTCAATGTCGATAATTTTGTGCATAATTATTGATGATCCAAATTCCACCAGTGTGGTTGTGTGATAATAAATAACCTGGAATAAGGCTTTATGAATGCATTATGACCTGGTTAGAATGTGCTCACAGTTCATTATAGATAGGGCTTAAGGAAAAAGTATGCTCAGAAATGTTTCTAAACAAACTGTGGGAGGGATTTGTGAATATTATATTCGGGGTTTTACCAAAAAATATGTTGTTCATGTAGTTATGATTTTTATTAAGAAATCTTTCAGACCCGTTTTATAACACAACATACATTTTTCCATTTTGAGGTGTATCTCTCCTAAGCAGCGCTTTTCCTTTTGCTTTATGTGCAGTTGCATTTAAGCCCTATAAGAGATACCACTTGTTCCTGCATGCCAGGCATGAAAAAGACACCTGCAACCTGAAGAACGTAAATAACAGTGATCAGACGTATGGAAGAACCCAGGTCTACCTCACTGAAGGAAGTCAGTTCAGTTTCACACCACTAACGTCACTACTGTATTAATTGTAGATCATAACCTTGTAAAGACTTGCACCGACCTTCATGTCCTCTTCTATTAGCTCCACTCACTGCTCCTGGGAATGTGACCAGCTCTAACATTACCCAGAATTCCTTTGTGATTACATGGAGCCAGGTGCCTGAGGAGCACTTGCGTGGCTTTCTGCAAGGTTACATCATCCGCTACACACAAGACAACAGCCAAAAAAGTGAGTCCGGAGTTACATTCATAAGAGGCACAACTCCACTCTGTAGCAATCTGGTGACAAACCAGTAGTCATTTTTATGAAAACTCCAGCAGCAGCAGATATAAAGACAAAAACTTCTTTACAGCATCAACAGTTATTTAACATTGGAAGGAGTCTCCAGTGTCTGCATAATAATAATAATAATTCACTTTGGGGAGTTAACAGTAACTCTGCTTTCAGTCGGGCCACATTTTACTACACTGTTTCTTATATAAGAGCATTTTTGGAAGGAGTCTCCAGTTTCAGCGATTTGTAACAGTCAGAGGTAAAGCTGTAAGTTTTATCCCAAGTCTTCAGGATGGATGATGTTGCGTTTTGCAGTTTCTCTGTAACGTTTGTCATCACACGTTTTGATATTTGCCTTACATAACTCCTCTAGTACTGGGTTGTAAAATATTTTGTAAAAATGTATAACTTATGAATGTGCTATGAAGCCCCAATTTAAGTTCAAATCAAACATGTATAAACATATTTAGCTTGTTGTTTAATTTCCAGTATTCTGGATATGTGGATGTGTTGCCAGATATCACAGTGCATCCTAGTGTGAACAGCTATGAGTTGCTGAATCTGCGAAGTGGAAGTATCTACTGCGTGCAGCTGTCCGCTTACACGGCTGCAGGGGAGGGAAAGCAGAGTACATCTAAGTGCTTTGACACGTTGGGTAAGCTTTTCCACACTAACACATGATGCAGTTTAGTGGTGTTGGGCCAACTGATGTTGGGCCAATGTTGGGTGCCAATGTTAGCCCAACATAATTTTGTCCATTGGGCCAACATTGGGCCGCCAGTGCCATCAGACTTTCATCCAACGTTGGGTTGTTATGATGTTGGCCTGATGTTGTATCTGAATGACCAAAATAGCCACCCAAAATAGACGTTGAGCCAGCATCAGTGTGCTGCCTACACACTACCCCTGACCAAATTCAAAACAGTGATACTTTTAACTTTTTTCTATTTTAAAACCATAGGGGTCGCAACCCATTGCGCTCAACTATAACGAGCTTTGCATGCGTATTTTAGTAACAGAGCTTGTGTCTGATGTTTTTGTTTTTTTTTAATACCTATAATAGCTAGTGTGGTAAAAGTGGTTTTAATGATTGACTATATACTTCCTGTGCAGTATAGTTACCGGTTTCACAAGCTGAAGATTCTGTAATGGATGTAAAACGTAACTGAATATCTGCTTCCACAGACTCCCTAGCTATTGGTGGAATGTTGGCAGGAGTCATTGCAGGTGTAGTTACTCTGCTACTTGCCACTCATCTCTGCTTTCGGCTTTTGAAAAGGTAAAACCCCATTTAAAAACATTTTTAACACCTTATTTTATTGCAAAAAGACATGAAAGGTTTGACACCAAATATCACTATCACCTAGATCTAAGAAACTGTTGTGGCCGAATATACCCAACCCCTGCAACAGTAACGCTGTACAGAAAATTGAAGGCGGTCAGGAACTGGTGAGTTTTAAGCCTCTGAATATTAGCTGTATTGGAGTGTTTAAGTTTCATCTGATAATTCTGTAATTCTAGGATGTGAAGTCCTTTTGGCCCTCGATAAGGTTTTATATATTTATACTTCTGAGCAATATTTTTCTCACATAAGATCAGTGTCAGCTGATGTAAAACTTTGTCAAAAATGTCAGAACCTTATAATTCCAAGGTGTTGATGTTAAAATCATAGGAATGTTAAGATACTCAGAAGTTTAGAGACAATCTCTTAATGGTGTTTTTTTTTGTTTTGTTTTTTTTAAGAAATATGTAAGGAATAAATCACCTGGGGGGCATGCTGTTATAGGAAATTAATCAAAATGATTTACAGTTACCACCCTAAAGTTGATTATTATCAAACTACACATCCCAAAGTGTTTTATTCCTCTTATACCACAGCAATTTGCCAACAATTACATGTATTTATTTATTAAAGAACGACATGTCATACCTTTTATCCATTTAGTTACATTTAATGTTGTAGAACATTCGTGAAAAAGTAAGTTCCTGTTCTCACGTATATTGTAACAGCTATAAACATTCGTTCCCTCACCAGTCTCTTTTTCTCACGCTTGAAGTTAATAATAAAAAGAAAAAAATGCCACTTGTCATGTTACTGAGAAACCACAAAGTCCTCTGTACTGATGTACTGAAGACTCTCCTTCTATAAATGTTAAATAATCGTCTCCTTACAGAAAGCGTCACAATATCAACGTTGGCACATTTTTCATTATTAAATAACAACACATTTATAAATCCATTTCATTATTAGTCTTAGATTATGTGGATTGTCCACCATACAAGTCCCTGTGAATGAGCCGGTACTATAAAAGCAATAACGTATTAGAAAGAGCACACTGATACAAGCCTGTGATTTGAAGTACAGCCATCACTATTACAAATTGAATGTAATTTGTTTCCTAGAAATTGGTTCAATCTCTTCAGGTTGAGTTCTCTTTCAGAAAGGGTTCCACTTGAATCTCCTTTACGAAGAGAAGAACCCTTAACTATCCAAAGAACCTTTCCAAGAAAGGATGAAGTTTAATATTTTGTGTAGAGTACCAACATTAAAATTTTTCCACGTACGAAAAGGACTACATTATTTTTAATCTTTATTTATTTACAGGAGGTGATGGAGCTTCTGCGCAGGCCAAATCATGAGGAGACAGAGGAACACGTTTCTGTGTTGGAGGCCAAAAAGGAGACCCATTCTGCCTGCAGTGTCTCTCAGGACTGGACAAAGACCACCTGTTTGCCTAATATGACTCCTCCGTATCCCCTCCAAGGGGATAACGGACCTCTTTCATCTCCTACAACTTCAACCACAATAGACTCCACACCTAATGAGGCTTTTCCCATAGACAGTAATCATAAAGGCTCTATAGAAGACCCACCTATGGGAGCTAACAATTTAAAGGACCCACCTAGTGTATTAGGTACAGAGTCTGTCTCCACAGCTGTAGCAAACCCAACAAGTGCTTTTATGAGTGACTACACCACCATGGAGCTTTTCCAGCAGATCACCAAGGCTGCACCTCCAGCTCCTTCCAGCTCAGGAGCAGCGCCTTCAGATCCAGGTCAGGAGTACTTTCGACAGTCACTCTCTTTATCCGAGAACACGAGAGGAGCTCCTGATCAAATGTATCTTGCAGATGGCACTGTCAATCCATTTCCTTAACTGTATATAGATACTTTGAGAAACCAAGACCTTGCCTTATAATATGTATAACCCTTGAGAGTGAAACCACTGAGTTTAAAGTGTAATCATCATCTTTAATATGTATTAGGGAATATTTATTCATTTTAAATGTTCGTTTTCTTTTCCAAAAATAGGTCAAATGTATCCACAGAATCACACTGCACAAAAGAATATAGGTTAAGAACCATCACTTTCTGTTGAGTTTTTTTTTTTTTTTTTTTTTCACACACACATCAATAGTCTCAATAGTTTCAATAGTCATACAGCAGAGTTGAAAAGTTTGCACTCCCTATGTTTTTCAGTGTTAAAAAATGTTTTAAAAAAAAGGAAAATGTATCTTTGTTTTACAACTCAACAAAATACAATTCTAGGAAGGGAAATAGGAAATGTGGACACATCCTGCAATAAAACAACACTTCAAAACAGTTAAAAAGAAATTTCCAGTGACTCCAGAATTGATTAGATGACAATGTAGAGATCAGTTATCACACATGTAGAAAGAAATGCACCCCCCCCCATTAATGTCACAACATACGCTATTTGACCATTTTCGTTAGGATTTCACAGACAAACCTTCATTACTGAAATTAACACTTTTTGCTGTAAGATGTTTTTCTTATTTTCATTTAACCGTCATTTTGCCCTAAGGGTGTGCGAACATCTGCACTCAACTATATATACACGTATGACCAAACTACATCTTTGCCAAAACAAAACCATATAAAAAATAATTTTCAGAATTGTAATGTTCCCAAACTTGGATAAGACAATGCATAACTCAAATCAGTTTATATATATATATATATATATGTATATATATATATATATTTTTTACAGTCAGACGTCACCAATTCATACTTCAAATTTAAAGACCTGCACATAAAACATGACAGAAAAAAAACTGCTGAAAAATCTGGATGTATGGATGGATGGATTAATAACACTGTACAGTAAAGGTACTGTATACCTCATCATTAATTACTGGTTTATGCAAAATACTGTGCAAAAAATACATCTATTGACTACCAGCCTTGTTAATGAGTTAGATAAATGCACAAGCTATATCTATGCTTTACAGTTATACATAATATGTGCAACTTTTTTCCAGGCACTTTTTACGTACTAGGTGTCTCCCCCCCGGCATATTTCCTTTAACAGGTAATTACTAAGGTTATTCTCTTAATAACTGAGGGCATTTGCATAACTACGTAAATAAGAGTGAAAAAGAAATTATCCCCTGGATTCTAGTAAAAAGTCAGAACATTAGATATTGTGAAGAGTACTGAGGCAGGTCCGTGAGGAGCTTCATATCTAAAAATGACAAACAGAAGAAAGGAAATAGAAATCCTGATCTATATACACAAGCATACAGTATATTTCAATATAGCTCTCATATAATTAGCACAAAAAAGAACAGTTCTAAAAATCTAACAACATGATGGCGAGAAAAGAGAGAAAACACTGTACAAAGAGGAAGATGAACATTTCAAGTATGTGAACCCCGCTGAAGTGTCAGCTCTCCGTAGTCCAGTTAGTGGGTCTTATCCGGTTCACTCAGCTGTGGAGAACTCCTCGCCCTCGTCTGCGTGCATGCTGCTGTACTCGCCGTTGTGATGGGCGTGAGGAGAAAAGTCTTCACTGGCACCTGAGCCCATGTCCTCACCATCGCTCTCGTAGTCCTGTTCCTTCTGCTTGTACCCGCTCTCCGTCTGAGGAAACACCACAGACTGGTTATTGAAATTGTCTTCTATGGGTGTGTTATATGTAAAGAATAAAACACTTGGGTGGTGTGCTGTTATAGGAAAATAATCTATCATGGACTTGTGTGAAAACAACAGAAAGCGGAGTTACTGTTACCACTCCAAAACTGAATGTATGTTATATTATCTTCCTATATAAAGGCATGTCTCGAAGTGTTTCATACAATGGTGGTCAGTCAAGGATTACAATATTTAATATATCAATGAATTAGATCATGTCATTTAATTTTAATTTACATTTAAACCAAAAGCATCTCTCATATCCCACATCCTCTAGCCTTCAGTGAACTGCCTTTGCTGCCAGGTGAATTTTAAATCTGACATTTATTTGTGTTAGACCTGACCTTTCAGCTTTAGCTGTCTCCCATATTGCTGGTGTCAAAAACCATAAACGCTAAACTGGCTAGGCTAAACTGTAGACATAGACACCTCTTCAAACTGATGAGTTTATCCGATAATAAACCCAAACAAGAAATGTTTACTTCAAGGTGCACTTCTGCCAAGAATAAAAATCTGTTTTTAAACAGATGAATTTGAGACCATAAAGTACTAGGCAGAAATGCTCTGGCCCCATTTCCAGAGATAAAATCATGTTTTGAAGTATATTATCAAAGTGTTATTTTTCCACTCACCGTTCCTTAGAAGTAGGCCATAATAGTGGAACTGATTATAATCAGTAACATGCAAGTGAAGATGCAAATGTGCAGGTGAATGTTATATAGCTGTAATGATTATCTTATTATCGCCTTGTATCTAGAGCACCAGAGCCACAGATCCTGCCACATCATCCTTACCATTTATCTTACCACTTACAGTAAGTTCAGAACAATGAGGACAACAACATTTCTGAACATTTTGTGTTAAGGGACCACTTTAATTTAACTACCATTAAATGCAAACTGTACTCCTAATAAATGGGTTCCGTTATTTTTTTTTTTGAACGAGTACAGTTTTAGATTAAGCTCTTTAAGGATTTCCAAAGTGTGCTGGAATCCAATCAATACACATAGCTGAGCAACTAACGTTTGAAAACCTCAGCGGCCCAACAGTGGCTTTCTGGCAGTCCTGGGATGTGAATGTGCAACACTCTGATAACTCAGCGAAGTGGTAGCTTCTTGTTCGCATGAATACGTGCATATGAAATAAATCAGACCTCATATGTATGGTTAGTGTGTGTATTAGACTCACCTGTTTGGACTTAGCTTTGCTCGCCTGCCTGTCTGAGTCTCTGCTCCTCCTCCTGGATGTTGATCTCTCTCTCCACTCCCTACTGCTTTCACGCCCGTGTTCTCTCCTCCTGTCTTTCTTTTCTCTGAGGGAATGAACAAAATATTAAACCTCTCGACATTTCACTAAAATAATTCTCAAACATGCTGTACGATCAAAAAGGTGTGCTGTTCTCAAGGTAACTTGCTAAGAGCATGCTGTATTTACCTCTTTGGCGATGGAGACTTTGCTTTCTTCCTTACAGATCTGGAGCGTGATTTGCTCCTCTTTCTGTGTCCTCTGTAAAAATAAATAAATAAATAAAATAAAATAAAATAAATAAATCTTTAGACCTCTAGTATCTATTTTAATGAGGAATCACTTTCTAAGTGAATAAATTTAATATTTTGCTGACCTGCTGTTGCTGGGGGATCTCGAGGATCGTCTGTAACCTTTCAAAGGCGTTCTTCCCTTTTTGTCCCTTCTCCTGTCATCAGCATCATCCCCCCTCCTCATCTTCCCATCCCTGTCTTTGCGTCTTTCTCTAACAAAAAGAGAAGTTATAAGAATTTGAAAGACATTTTTACAAAGAAAGGCTTTGTAATTCTTTTCCAAGCTGATAATGTGATGACATTCAGTCCTGAATGAGACAAGCCTGCGGCTCAAAATAGCCGAAACAGGGCCTTTTTCAGTACCAGAAATGCGACTGTTTGTGGTGTGCATGTGTGCGCCAGCTTCTGAATGCGACCAGTGCAGTGTTCACTCTAACCTGGAGTGTGAGCGGCTATATCTCCTGTCTCTGGAGCGTCTCTTGTGCGAGTCACTCGTCCTCCGCCATGACCTCTGCGATGGCCGGCCCCTTCCACGCAAAGCAAATCATATTAGATGCATGGGATTTGTTAATAGATTTGGGTCAAAGGGAAAAACTGGCACAGGAGACTTCACAGAGAGAGTGACACCTCACTGTTGACGTTTGTAAACTTTGTGAAAATAATCACTGTTCAGAAAAAGCGTGTTCTGATGTAGTGACACTGTTTCACATTGTTTTAATGGGGGGGTTAAAACGAAAGCCTTTAAACTCACGTGTTTCTGGATCGGGAGTGTTTCCGTTGTGAGCGAGAACGTGAATGAGAGCGAGATTTGGAATGGGATCTTCTTGATCTCCTGGATCTGCTGGATGAGCGCTTTTTGCCCTCTGCTGTGAGCAACAGAAAACACATGTCCATCAACACATGCACTGGTTTACAAAATAGAGGAAAACACAAAGGCAGGTTAACACAGACTATTATAAAACAATCACTTTCTATGTGAACAAACGGTTAAGCCTGTGATTAAGAAGTACCTGGGTCGATGGCTGCTGCTATGGTGGACTGAGCCTCTCTCACACGCTTCATCACATCCTCCAGTTCTTTAGCAGCAGCCTGAGGAGTCAGCTCCGGAGGCTTCACAATGGCGTTGTTGGAATGGTTGATCCTAATATTGCACATAAAATATTCAAAGCTGATACAATAACAAGCAGGATGAGGTGTGTGAAAAACAATATATCCAATAATAATAAGTTTTACTAAGCTGAAACATCGTTTCAAAATCAAAATTTCTTTTATACATACATACATATCTTATATATATTATAAATATATATATTTATTTATTATATTTATATTTTTAGTCATTACGTGTGTGTATTTCAAAGATCTCTACATATTGAAGTTCATAAAGTGTGTGTACTGATAGAGAAGAACACGTGACTCACTTTAAAGGTCTGTCTCCAAACATGACTCCGTTGAAGGCGAGCGCTCGGGCCACACAGTCCTGGTTGGCGAACTCCACAAAGGCAAAGCGTGTCGGCTGAGTCTCGTCTCCTGCCATGCGCACAAACTTCACCTCGCCGACCTGCTTGAAGAACTCCAGCAGCTGCTCTGCCGTGGTGGTCTACGAGAGGAAAATTCAGAAAAATAGTGCAGGACATTTACAGCATTTCAACAGTAAGGCTGGCAACGTATTCACATCCAGTGATTGGCTCGTGTTTTGTGAAATTGATCAAAAATCCACAATTAGTTATATAAAAGAAACAAACAAGAAAACATATTGGTAACTTCAGAACTGAATAAAGATGATGTTTTAGTGGATACCTGAGAATTGAGATTGCCGACATACACCGTCCTGCGGATCTCATCGATTTTGGAAGGGTCCACGTTGCCCATGATGGGGGGCTGAGAAGAGATGGCGCTCAGCGAAGAGTCGAGCCCAAGGTGCAGCGGGCCCCGGGCTGCCAGCGGCAAACCCAACTGCTAAGTTATGCAAATATTTTAATCATTACAAGTGAAAGCAATTTATGACCTTCCGATCTATTCTGAACAAAATCTTTAATTCCAAGCTCATCCCGATTTTATGAAAGAATGTTTTTACATGTACAAAATAATCAGATAAAAACTGTTTACATGCACTTCAGTAATCTGATAATGGGGGAAACGTAATAATTTCATTTCTTTAAATAGCAAATCTGGTTTTGCTATTTCTCATGTTTTCTCATGTCTCATGTTTTTCTCCAACCTCGAATACTGAAGAACTCTTCCAAACGCTGAAGAGTTATGCTGCGTTCGACTCACCTTTTAAGTGGTAATTCGCAGGTTGGAATGATTTCAGTCATTTTCAACCTCGGCACTTATAACAGACAGAGTGGAACGAAAACATAGACGTCCATGCTCATCATGTTTATTTCATTCTCAAACAGTGAATAGTCAATGTTTCAGATTTAACAAGCAAATTTGTATGTCTGTACGTTGATGGATCTAAAGCAAATACTAGTATATACAGTATAACTCATTTAAAGGTAAAAAAGTGCTACATTGTTTACTTCTGATGCTGCGAGCAGCCATGTTGATTTGACCTCACTCTGTAAACGCAAAAGGAACTCATAGTTGAGAAGACTACCCCAAGTTGGTGAGTAGGAATTTCAAGTTGAGGGGGCGTTTTCTTTGGCTTTTACTGTTTGGAGGAAGGGAATTACAAGTTGCGATGGTGAGTCGAACACAGCGTTATTATCACTAACTGAACTCCCTGAATCAAGCACAGGTCAAACACAAACCTAATCGGAATTAGCTATCGAAGAGAAAATGTGTTTTGGGGTACACTCTTTAAAAAGAGAAATATCTGCTCACATTCTGCAGCGGGGCAGGGCTCGGAATGGGCAGCAGTCCTCCACCGGGCATCAAACTGGGCACTGGGGCTGCAGGTGCCAGAAGGGACAGAGCCTTGGCTTCCTCTGGGATCTTTCCTACGGGGCAAGTGACCTGGTGTGAGAGCAAGCAATGGCGAGCAAAAGCACTTTCTCCCTTCTAAATGCACACAAGAGAGAGGAGATCCAACACCGATCATACATGAGCCTGTCACTAGTCCAATTTACAAGCATAGCTATCTTTTAGCCTTGTTCACTTTACTATTGTCCTAAAAGTAGCATATATAAACCAAACAAAAAATTTGTCCTTTTCCTTCTTCTCTCTTTAAAAAAAAAAATTAAAAAAAATAAAAAAATCAACACAAATGTAGAGAATGAGGTAACACTTTGTGGTATAGGTCACCTGTACTGGAAACATAATGGGCATGAACCATACGATATCAAGCATGGGCGCTTTTCTCCTTGGGGCAATGGTGTCGCAGTGTTGGAAAGGGTGTGCAACACAAGACAACCGTTCATGTTGGCTGCATCACTAATAGCACACAGAACATCAGATACAGAAGAGAAGAACATTTTAAATGTCTTTAAAAAAAATCCCATCCCCCCAAAAGTGTAACTCGGGAAAAAAAAATAAATAAATAAAAGCAGCTTCCTTTTTTTAACTCTGCTAGTCTTGGTAAAATTAATTCTTGCATGCGTTGAGTGAAAGATTGTCTAATAATTGATAGTGTTGGGTAAGGAAAGCGCATGGATAGATTAGACTTGAAATTGATTCAATAAAAAAAAAAAATTGTGATTCCTCTTAAGCAAATAGCCAATAATCTGTAACTTCTTTAGTCCTTAAGTAAAGGTTAATTCAAATTAAAATAGTGCTCGACCATAACGGTAAGCTGAAAGAGTATTCCCGGTTATCATACAGGATCCTTAAGTCAAAGTGAAAGCATGGCAATACCAAGAAAGAGGATAGAGAGAGAGAGAGAGAGAGAGAGACAGAGAGACAGAGAGAGAGAGCGAGAGAGAGAGAGGGAGATTAGACATAGAGATCAGAATTAATCGCCAGCCACGGCTGCCTGTGTACCGTTCAAATTCCCCTCCATTACTGGATGCCAACCTGGACAGCTTTGAGAGACACGCAAAAGTGGACAACTGCATAGGGAAGAGGAGGAATGGTAGGGACTTGGGGACAGAAGAAAAAAAAAAAACAAAAAGAAAAAGAAACAACAATGAAATATGCAAGAGCCTCTTCTAAGAGGCAAACAAGACACAATGTCAGAGAAAAACAAAAAACAAACCAAAAAAAAAAAAAAAAAAAAAAGAGACAAAAGGAAAAGAAACAGAAAAAAAAAAAAGAGACAAGGTGTCCATCTTGGAAGGTTCAGCGGCTACGCTCCTGGTCACAATCCCCCCTTGAAGGCAGCGTGGGCCCCAGCGGGTTTAGTGGCTTGGAAAACAAAGCCTTGAGTCAGGCTAGTGTAGTACTGTAACGCCTGGGCCACTCTAGTCATCTGATATGCACACATAATCAACACAGAAAAAACATACAGAAACCAAATTAATTAACGCAGTAAGCCATCCTGCAGCACCAAGTCACGAGGACAAGCAATTTTTTTTTTTTTTTTTTTAAATTCCAGGGACAGATCAGCTCATTTAGGATACCATCGTTCATAACAACACTGCATACTTTTTATCTGGTCATTTGGGTGACAAACGTTAAAAGAAACAACAATTAAAAAAAAAAAAGGAACAGGCTGGTTAGGTAGGCCTAGTTACTGAAAGTACAGCTGTGACAGAGTGTTTCATAGTCATGACATTAACACCACAACACAAGCACGTAGCCTTTTCTCATAACCTTGAGGGAAAAAAAAAATTTAAATAATATATCACACATGACCTTGCAATACAATCGATACACACAGACTCTAGTATATTATTACATTTAAGTCTGGGTCAGGAATTGTGTCAACAAGCAAGAAGGCTTTGTATACCTACAGTGCTACAAGATCTATGAAATACAGTATACGTGCTTATCATGATTTAACATTTCCTAATTTAGTCTTTAATCAATTAATCGTGTTCTATAGCAGGGGTCGTCAACTGGTGTACCACGATTCACCAAGGAAGTTCAGCGGATAAATCCGGATAAAATCTGACATGGCTTGTTAAAAAAAAAAAAAAAAAAAAAAAAAAGTTGACAATGGTTATGAATACAGTTACGATTATGATGATTAAAGCCCTACTCAGTTTGGATTAGTTTATCGGGGGTCATTTGTAATATTTTTTAAACGTCTCCTCAGTGATAAAACTCTTGCAACCAGAGAGCAATAAAATAACCACAGGAGGAGTGAGTTTCTAGCAACTTGTATTGTCTATGAACCCGGATGTTTGCGTCACGTGGTCACGCTCCATTCACAACATGGCGTCTAAGCGGTTGAAGAGGCACTGAAGTAGAGAAAAGACACAGGCTCTTATTTCAGTTTGGGGCGAAACACAGTTCCAGCAACAATTTGAAAACACAATAAAACAATAATCAAAGTATACAAGAAGCATTCATTTTTCATTTTGCGAATTGGGAAGTGTTTAATATTTGGGGCAGAGGCAGTGATATGCTCTACGAAACTAAATACGGCAAGCAGAAGCAAAGATCTTTTTTCCGACGCAAGGCATAGAAAAATCACGGAAATGTGTATCCGGATGGGAATAAAATTATCAGACGACCGCCGAGTTTGGGGAAAAACAGTAGATAATCTGGCTTGTAATTTTCTCAGAGGAGGATGGAGAAAAACATCGGCATGGCCGATTAGGATGGAAATAAAATCACAGAGGAGCACCTGTAAAATAGAAAATGACCCCAGGACTGCACGTATATTTAATCCTGTCCAAATAGGACTAAAGTTGACTGGACAAAGAAGTATATAAGTTTATTCACTGCTTCAAGTTCAAAACATGGTAACACCACGTGCAAAACAAAACACAACCATTTCAAACTGATGTATCTTACGTATAGCCTTAAACTAATCACTAATGGTTAATCATAAAAAAGAAAACTGTTATGTCACTTATCCAAACCTTTGGTAAGTGAGGAATTTTACGTAGCTGGATGAATTTGAGTTGAATACCCCTGTTATATAGAAACAATGAACGGTTTTACTGTTAAACTAATATCAACTACGCATACCTAAAGCCATCAGATGTATTTTGTATATATACTTAAGCTACACACCATCGACATCAAGTCTCCATTTCTGTAATAAACAACTCAAGCTTCCAAATATTACTTCATCCCCTAAATCTACCGACAAAACACAAGAAACCAAAATGTCAGACAAGCGCTGCAGGCAATCCTTAAAGCCATCTGTGAACATAAACAGGAACATTAGGAAGAAGTTACTAACCTTCTGCACATGGGACAACAATAAGAGCTCTGTCAATAAACACTGTATTGGTTAAATGCTGGGCCACACCAACACTACTTGGCTCCTTGTATTTTATGTAACACACTTTAGATGAGAAGGAAAGTGGCGTGTGGCTGGAAAAGAACAGAGACAACAAATGTCAATCTAATATTTCTTTTTATACAGGATATTTTTATATATTGTTTCTAGCTTCCTATAAAAATGCAAAATATGCATACATTTTAATAGATTTTAAACTACCACATTAACAAATTTGCAAAAAACCATAGTACATACATCAACCAATCACTTTAATAGGAACACCTGTGCACTTGCTCATTCATACAATTATCCATCGACCAATCACGTGGCAGAAGCGCAATTCATAAAATCATTCAGATACAGGTCAAGAGCTTCAATTAATTAGATCTCAGTGACTTTAACCATGGAATGGTTGTTGGTGCCAGATGGGCTGGTTTGAGTTTTTCAGAAACTGCTGTCCTTCTGCGATTTTCATACATACAACAGTCTCTAATGTTTACATAGTATGGTGCGAAAACCAAAAAACATCGAGTGAGCGGCAGTTCTGTGGGCAGAAACGCCTGCAGACCTGTATCTGAGTGAGAGGTCAGAGAAGAATGGTCAAACTGGTTCAAGCTGACAGGAACAGAACTCTTTTTACCAGAGGCCAAAAAATGTAGTCACGATACTCTACACACAGAAACCCAACAGTGTCCTAACTAACCTTATAACAGAATTGCGGCGATAAAATAATTCATTTCTTTATACTGATTGAAAATGTCCGATAAGTCAATTTCCATTCCGCCGGCAGAATGGAACGCCAGTGTACTGCGAGAAAGGGTTAAATAACTATTCTCTACAAACGTGGTGAGCAGAAACGCATCCCAGAATGCACAGTACTAAGGCTGCAGAAGACCACATTGTGTTGCATTCCCGTCAGCCAAGAACAGGAATATAAGACTACGGTGGGCACAGGCTCACTGAAACTGGACAGCTGAAAATTGGAAAAACACTGCCTGTTTTGATGAATCTCAATTTCTGCTGCAACATGCAGCAGCCTTGCGTCAACAGTTCAGGCTGCTGGTGGTGGTGAACTGGAGGGGTAACTTTCTTGACACACAGTGGGCCATGTTCTATCGAGCATCATTTGAATGCCACAATTTATTCATCTTATGGCTACTTCCAGCATGATAATGCGCCATGTCGCAAAACACAAGTCGTCTTGAACTGGTTCATTGAACATGACAATGAGATCAGCGTACTTCAGTACCCTCCCCAGTCACCAGATCTGAATCCAGTAGAGCACCTTTGGGATGCAATAGAATGGAAAATTTGTAGCATGAATATGCAGCTAACAAGTTCCCTGATGGTCTAGTGGCTAAGGATCCCGTGCGCTCACCGTCGTGGCCCGGGTTTGATTCCCAGGTGGGGAACCAACCCAGCCACTGGGTGTGTACTCTCAGTGCCGGTCCCAAGCCTGGATAAAATGGGAGGGTTACGTCAGGAAGAGCATAAGCGTAAATCCTGTGCCAAATTAACATCCGGACCAATGAGCCACTGTGGCGACCTCTAAAGGGAGCAACCGAAAGAAGAAGAACAACAACAACAATGTGCAGCTGACAAATCTGCATCAATTATGTTTTGAAATCATGCCAACATGGAGCAGAATCTCAAGTTTCCAACACCTTGTAGAATCCATGCCATGAAGAACTGAGGCTCTTCTGAGAGCAAAGTCTGGTAGGGGGGGTCCTACCAGTATTAGTATGGTGTTCCTAGAAAAGTGGATGGCCAAGTGTGCATTATTACTGCCTCTTAGTTGCAACTTTGTTGAGATCTTCATCTTATTCAGATGTGTAACTTTGAAGACGTTCCCTAACCAGTTTCTCGGACTGTTTGGTGTGGCGAATATCAAACAGCTCATATAAATCGCCTAATTTTGCTTCCTTCAACTCTACTTCCTTAGATTAACAGACATTAAAGGGTTACAGTTGTTTGTATCTGCAAATTATTAACTTTTTTTCTGACTGATGTGTAGACCATCTACAAGTAAAACACTAAAAACCTTATAGATTGTTTAGAAATTACATTTACCCCTTAAATTCAATAGGAAAAAATATCATATTTGGTAAATGTGTCTTCATCCTTTTTTTTTTTTTTTTTTTTTTTTACATTTCTGTATTTTATTTTACAAGAAGCATTTCTGTATTTTATTTTCAATTCTGCTTTTTAGTGCATTTAATAATAAACTATTTGTTGTAGTGGTAAATGAATGTTATATAAATATTACGCTAGCTACACGCTAATATAGCTGGCTAGTGTTCAGTCTGTTGTGGAGAAGTTCGTGTAGATTTTTTTAAACATATATTTTAATAATATGTATATTCTTAAGCATTTAGCTGACTACTCCAGGAAACATAATTTAAACCTCTTTTGCCCAGAACAACATACATGGCTCTGTAGCTTGCTTGCTAACACTCAATGTACAGGCCTGTACATCCTCGGTGTTTCCTGACTGGAGTAGCCCAACAGGCATGCACTTACTCTGGAGGGTAGAGCCGCAACTCCTCGATATCTCCGAGGAAGCCGAAGAGAGTTCGCATTTGTTCGCTATTTACAGACGAGGAAAGGTTGGTAATCTGAATTACCGTGGTACTGGGCATCCCGTTCATTTCGCTAAAATGTTTTACATAAAATAAAGGTCTACATATATGTATATACAATCGCCCGTAGCCAGCGTGCTAACATGCTACACAGCATCCAGCTCACTGCACTTTCCCTGATGTGTCGATCACGAACGAGTCGACTCGTTGATTCGGCTCCTTCAGGTCAACGTTGTGAACGTTTTTTTTGTTTTGTTTTGTTTTGTTTTTTGTAAATTACTCTAGCATTTAATTAAACTGTAGAAAAGTAGAAATGGTGAGGCGTGTGTTTACCTTTCATCTGTGTTTATGATGACTTTATCAGGATAAATGGACAGAAGCACAATAACATTAATATAGTGATGCTTACAATGTGTAATGTCTTGCTGATTTTACAATTATTTAATGATATTTGATTAATTAGAAGATAGAAAAACAATTTTATGAAACAATTTCAGCCATAGACAGGCAAAAAATAACAATTTGGAAAGTTAAAAATAACAGTAAATAAATGAGTCGTTTGGGAGCTGAAAGAGTCGACTCTGTAGGTGAGCTGAGTCGGCTCACTGAAAAAAAAAAAACACCAAAATTCCCATTGCTGCTGCCTCTGCAGATGAAAAGTGGGCGTTTCTGACCTGACGGATGCGATTGGTCGGTTTTAATGCCGAAGCTGTTGTGTATGTGTTTAATTTCCTGATTGAAGTAGACAGCTAAAAGATTTAAGTGACATCTGCTAGTGACATCTGCTGGTCAGAAGGATGAAGTGCAGAAGTGCATGCTAGTGGAGGCTGCTGTGCATTTTGTGACATAGTCATGTATATTTAACCTTGTTCTAGTCTATCAAGTTGCTTCATATTCAAGCCTCATGTGGGCTTGCTGATTGTTGATCACTACTTCATCAACCTGCTACTGATACTCAAAAGACATGCTGTGCTTTGCATTACCTTTGGTTTTGGATAAGTGTCTCTATCAATGTGCTGATTTATAATTGATTTATATTTTATCCCTGCTGTGCTTCTGTGATTTGTCGTGCATTTCCCTTTATTGGTTGGATTTTTCATGATTTGTGTTTATTATTCCTGTTTGGTTGCTCTTGGTGCTCTATGATCTCGATTTTGTTTTGTTTGGGGACTGTTGGTCTATCGTGCATTTTTAGTAACTGTTTTATCCTGGTCAGGGTCGCTGGGGATCCGGAGCTTAGCCTGGGAACGTTGGGTGTGAGGCTGGACACCATGCACACACACACACACACACACACACACACAATGAGGGTGATATGAGGGTAAAAGGAGGGTGATATGAGGGTGATATGTGGGTGAAATGAGGGTAAAAGGAGGGTGATATGAGGGTGATTTGAGGGTGATATGTGGGTGATATGAGGGTAAAAGGAGGGTGATATGTGGGTGATATGAGGGTAAAAGGAGGGTGATATGAGGGTGATTTGAGGGTGATATGTGGGTGAAATGAGGGTGAAATGAGGGTGATATGTGGGTGATATGAGGCTGAAATTTGGGTTTTATGGTGTGAAATGGCCAACATGTTCACGTGTCGACGTTATTTACACTCCAGTCCGATAGAGGGCGCTGATACACATTTGTTTCCCCCCGTTTTGCGTAGAAGAAGAACCTATGCGGAAGTGATGACGTTGACTAGCACTGAAGCAATGCTGAATCTAAACAGGCAGATTGGATTTGTGAAACTTTAAAGCTGTTCAGTTTGGAAACGGATGATGGGTGTTTCGGTTTATACCGCTGCTCTGAGACAGCTCCTCTGAATCGATATTAGAAGCCATTAAATAAGGCGGAAGTCGTTAGCTACCATTAGCTAAACTATGTTATTCATTAGTCAGTGCTTTAGCTAGCCTCAGGCAGGTTAGCTAGTTAGCTAGCTCTTCATATAGGCCACACAATTAAATAAGAGGGTGTATAAACTTTTAGACACTTTTCAACAAACGCAATGGATGACAAATACAGCAGTAATGTCATTTCAGGTGGAAAGCTGGGCCGCGTTGAAGTGCCTAATGCCAGGTAAGCTAAATGCTAATGCTAACCAAGGCTGGGCAATATAATGATATAATATCGATATCGTGATAAATGATGTCATGATACATTTTTCTGAGATATGCCAGATATCGTGATGATATAACATTTTTATTTGGAAGCAGCTGGTTTGATGCTTATCTTTTCTACCTTTAAAATTTTATTTATTTATTTATTTATTTAAATATATTAGAATTATTGTAAATTGTAGTTTCTTTAATAATTAATTTTTGTTTTTATTGCATCTTTCCTGTATCTTTTTCTAACATGTAAACATTTTTAAAACTCTGGAAGCAGCTTATATGATATGATATAAAATATTACATCTTCAGTTAATAAAATAACAATTTTTAAATTTATTTTTAGAATTTTTTTTAGAATTTGTTTTTTCTTTGTCACCAGCATTTGTGATATCACGTCTCTTTCTTTTATTTTTGCACCTTTAAAATTGTCAAACATAAATCTGTTATTAATTATTAAAATTTATTAGAATATTTGGATATTATTATTATTTCTTTAATATATTTTTGTATCTTATTCTCACTTTCTTTATTCATGTTTTTCTTTCTAAAAACAGTTTTTAAAATTCTGATAGGTAGTAGCTGAACTCGTTAATTTTTTGTATCTTTAAAATTGTAAAATGTAATTTATTTCTTTATTAATTAAATTTAGTTTTGTTATTTGAATTAATGTACTGAATTTTTTTTTTTTTACATTTACAGAAAAATATATCTCTTTGAATTTATTATAATTCAGTTTTAAGTAGTTTATTTTTTATAAGCATACAATTACATGTAAGTAGAGAAATACAATACATAGAGGTATTATTGAACTTGAAATGTAACATACTGTAAAGCAGAAGCAAGTATTTTCTGTTCTTTCCATTTCATGTTTTTTGTTCCTTTTTTTTTTTTTTTTTTTTATTTCAGATTGACCAGGTACATCCTGTTGCTCTTCTTCACCAAGTTGTTAAAGGCTCTAGGAATTTTTGAGTCTTATGACCTCCTCAAAGTTGTACATATTGTGCAGTTTCTCTTCATACTTAAATTTGGGTAAGCAGTTCCACAAGACATGATTTGAAGTGTAACTTTCATGTATCTTTCATGTTACTGTGTACTTTATTATACGTCATACCACAGCATTGTTGAATTCTTGACTCAGAATTGGGCAGAAGGAGTTCACCAGTCAGCTGTAACACAGTCATATTAACGTTTAGACAGAGAAAAAAAGAGTGGCTAGTGAAGGAATGGCAGTTTATAACCGTTGTAACATAAGTGATACCAGGAACTACCTTGTTTCACAGATGTTCCACATCATTAAATGTAACTATAAGTGGTTAAAAGCAACAGCATGTCATTATTTAATAAATGAAACAACATTAGCGTTACCAGATTGCTGTGGTATAAGAGGAATAAAACACTTAATACATATTAATACTTGTTATGTGTGTGTGTAATTCTTTCCTTTTTTCCAACACAGGTGTGCAATGATTTTACTTTTCTTTCAAAAGCCCTTTTCATCAGGAAAAATAGTCACCAAAAGACAGGTACATTTTGGGGGGAAAAAAAAGTTAAAAATGTTAATTTATTTTTTAAACAATTGTCTCTTGACTTGTCTTGATCTTAATAATCAAGTTCAGACATGCTGATATCAAATGCTTCTCTTTCAGTGGATCAGAATCTGCAAGCACGCCGTGATCAGCTGTGTGATTTCTCTCTTGGGATTTTTTGGCCTGACGCTCTGTGGGCCGCTAAGGTAAAGCCGTCAACCGCTGCTATCAGTACTCGATTCTTTTCATAGTGTTTTTTTTTTTTTTTACGTATCATGGGAAGAGAACTAAGCCTAAATTTTGTCTTACAGGACGCTGCTGCTGTTCGAGCACAACGATGTGGTGGTCATCGCTTTCCTCACTGTTCTCTTCACCACCTCAGACGGAGGCCCCTCTAAGGTAAGAGATAGCAGCTCACACACACACACACCCACACACACACACAGAGCTCTGTTACTGAGGTACTATATATATAAAGTATTGTAAATATCATCTGGTCGCATCTCACCAACCTGTTGTTGATTATTTTCCTATAACAGCACACCTCCATTGTTACATTCATTACTTACACCCTGGTCACTTACTAGTGTTTAATAACAGACCTGTATGTTTTTGTACTCAAGTCATAACTGAATAATATGATAATACCAAACTCATTATTTTACGTTGCTAGATTTTATTCAGCCAGTTGCTATTGTAGAATCTGATTAGTATTTCTTGTGACCATTGTACAGTTTGTTACCTAACAGCATGCTAAGATCTGCTGTGCTTTTTTTCATAGACGAGAGGTGCTGCGTTCTTCATCATTGCAGTGATCTGTCTTTTGCTCTTCGATAACGATGACCTCATGGCAAAGATGGCTGAGCACCGTATCCTTCCTAAACATGTCAGATTCTATGCTGTGTCATTTCTCTTCATAGTGTGTCTTACTTAACTGTTTGACTCGCAGCCGAGGGACACCATGACAGCGCTCTCACCCATGCCTTATACACAGGGATCTCATTTTTAGGTGTGGCCGACCATAAAGTGAGTAAAATATCGTTACGTCGTTCCTGTTCAGGTGTGGATGAACGGAGACTGATTTTTTGTGTGTGTGTGTGTGTGTGTGTGTGTGTGTGTGTGTGTATCTCTTCAGGGTGGAGTTGTGTTGTTGGTTCTGGCGCTGTGTCTGAAGGTGGCGTTCCACACACACTCCAGAAAGCTGTCAGTGGAAATTGGTGGAGCGAAGCGCCTCTACGCTCTGTCTAACCTGGTCGCTTCTGTACTGCTGCTGCCCTGGGTGTTTGTGCTCTCTGCCACCACGGAGGTTCGTAACTGATATCATCTGTGTAGAAAGGATTTAATCATGAGTATCATTTTGTTTGAAATGGGAATGTTAGAGCTTATATCCTGGAAGGTTACCCAAAAATAACAATGTTACGCACATAATGAATACTATATTATTAGTTATATATACAGGACTGTGCAAAAGTCTTAGGCACCCTATTTTTTTAGTACAATCTTTGTTACAGTACAAAAACTTTTTAGATTTCCAAACATTAGTTTTCCAGCACAAAATTAAATGTTACAGAAAAACATTTGTTTGTACGTCAGTAAAGAAAGCAGCATATTGCATAAGAGACCACTTTTCAGACCCAAAAAATAATAATAATGAAGGCTGCTGGGTTTTGCTGCAAAAATAAGAAGCAAGTGTGACAGTCAAAGTCTCCAGAAGAACTGTGGCTGCTTCTGCAAGATGCTCAGTAAAACTTACAGCTCATTTCCTTATAAAATTGACAACTTTCCTAAAATTCTCAGAGCAAGGTGGAGTCGTGGTCTAGCCTGGTCTTGCCCTTCGCCATGATCGTCTTCTCTGTGATGATCCTGGACTTCTACGTGGAGTCTATCTGCATGACGAAGCTCGAGGCCCCACGCTGCGCCCGCTACAGCTCCTACTTCCTGTTCTTCAGCGGCTTGTTTCTGGCCAACTTCTGGACCCACCCGCTGACGGACCAGCTGCGGACCATCAGGGCGGGCGGCCAGCAATCCAGCACTGAGCATGTGCTGTCTGGAGGAGTGCTGGTCAGCGCTTGCTTCTTCATCATGTGTGAGTTACATGCCTTACACTCTCAAACTACAATTCTAAACCCAGCGTCTGCTTGAGAAATCGTGACAGGAAGAGTGACAGTGAAAAACGTCAGTAGAGGGTGGCATTGCTGCCTCACAGCTCCAGGGTTCCCAGTGCAATCCTGACTCTGACTTTGGGATACTGTCTCTGTGTAGTTCTGGATGTTCTCCTTGTGTCCACCTGGGTTTCTGTCAGGTTCTCTGGTTTCTTCCCACCTCCCAAAAACATTCCAGTTCTCTACTCTAAATTGGCCCTAGGTACATGATGCCCTGGCGTTCCATCCAGGATGTATTCCCGCCTCAAGCCTAAAAAGTAGTTTTGTTTTTTCCCTTAAATTAAATCAGAGTACTAAATCAAGACATGCATACAAACAGCAAGGTTTTTACATTGGATGTTCGTTGCCAATGTATCTGAAATACAACAAGCTCATTTGACTGGGCATTGATACTAACTAGTTCACACATTAGCTTTTTAAATGTTTTAAAAGATGTCCTTTAAAGTGATCAAATTATTAAATGCACTACAGCACACTATGGTGAACAAGTCAGTGATTACGCTTTTTTGTTGTTATTGCCATTGCAACCTGTGCTGAATTTGATCTCCTTGTTTATCCTGAATATGGAGAATAAGGGTGGAGCTGGAAATAGTTCAGACTATTCATTGGTCAAATGCGAATTTGAAAACACTAGCTAGCCAGAACTTTGGTAGTGTTTGATAACATTACGTTAGTATCGAATACGAAGGAAAGTCCTGTTTGTCTGCTGCTTTATATCATTATGTAAATTGTCCGCATCGTGTAGAAACCTGCGTCACAACCTGACAACCTCCAGAGAGCACCTCCTATCTGTGTGTGATTAAAAAATGAACCTGTATTCAATTAAGGTGTGAATAGTTCTGGATTTAGATTATAAAGTGAATCTGACACATGGTTCATGTTTTTCCTCTGTGTGGATCCATTTTGCAGCCGACAGCATCCTGTCCTCTCCCTCTAAGAAAGGACAGAAGGGAACGCTGGTGGGATATTCACCTGAAGGAACTCCTCTGTATAACCTAATGGGCGATGCTCTGCAGCACAGCTCTCAGTCTCTCCCTCGCTTCATCAAAGACTCGCTCAAGCAAATCCTGGAGGAGTACGATTCCCGACAGATCTTCTACTTCCTGTGCCTCAACTTGGTGAGGGGTTTAATCACGAATCAGTGAAATACGGGCTTCTTAAGGGAATACTTAGGCATTTTTTTTCCACCTACTATCTATCCACTGCATCTATAGGATGTGTACAGTACTATATAACAGACATGTACCAGAGTACTGAGAAAAGAGTGTGAAAACCGTAGTTTACTTATAATGGAAGTCTGACCCTCATTCACACTAGCAAGTGACGCTCACATCACTTGTAGTTCGTCTCTTGTGGGCATGTAACAACCACTGTTGTTGTAACTTGTAAATGCGTACCCATGAATTTTATTTATTTATTTATTTTTTATATAAAGTTCCAATGAGAAATGATAGTAGACAATGCACAGCTTACAGTATACTATACTACTTACACATACCAGTTCTGTTTAAAATATACATACGTTTGATTGATTTGTTAAGTGCTAGGCTTAGCAAATTGGCTGTACTAGATAAATACACTCACCAGAGACAACGATCACTGCTACTTCCTTTCCAATATTCTTTTTTTTTTTTTGTAAATCACACAAGAAAGACGCTGGAGTATTGCTTTAATATTGTTTAGTATGAATGGAATATATTTTAATTCTATATTTTTTCTTGATTAGTGGGTTACTGGTCAGTAGATAAATAGTGTTAGGTAACATTTCAGACCCAAAGTACAGTACTGCAGTATTGACAGAACTGAAGAATTTCTGTATGAGTAATAATGCTGTTGATTTTTGGGTTTTTGTTTTTTAGGCCTTCACATTTGTGGAGCTGTTCTATGGCGTGTGGACCAACAGTCTTGGTCTGATCTCTGATGGCTTCCACATGTTATTTGACTGCTCAGCTTTGGTACTCGGACTCTTC
>CM040480.1:4673246-4717355 GCA_022758105.1 Pangasianodon gigas
TTTTTTTTTTTTTTTTTTTTTTTTTTTTTTTTTTTTTTTTTTTTTTTTTTTTTAAATAAAGGTATGGTCGTGTTGAGATCCTCTCTGGGTTTGTTAATGGCTTGTTCCTTATGGTCATAGCCTTCTTTGTGTTTGTGGAGTCTCTGTCCAGACTGATTGACCCTCCCAACATCAACACCGTCATGCTAGCGGCAAGTGTTTGATTATTTTATTTTTTTTTTTTAAAGTAGTCGTCTATGGTGTGCCAGGATGTCTTCTTGAAAAAACTGCATTTATTTCCTAAATCATCATATCATCACAATGTTAATTGCAAAAATGACTAAATAATTATGTTCTGTTACAGATTATTTATAGAGGTTCTGAAAAGTCTGAAATTATAAAATTGATTTTGACAATAATTTTATAAATTGGCACTCCCTCTATACAGATCTGACATTCATTTGTTCTTATTTGCTCTCTCACCAGCCGGTGTCTGTGGGCGGCCTGATCGTGAACCTTTTGGGCATCTGCGCTTTCAGCCACGCCCACTCCCATGGGGCCTCAAAGGGCTCGTGCTCAGGTCATGAGCATGGCCACTCGCACCATGGTCACGCACACGGAGACCATGGACATGGAGGTCATGGGCACAGCCACGGGGGTCACGGCCACTCTCACAGCCATGGGCACTCCCACGGCTCCGGAGGAAGAGGCATGAACACTAACATGAGAGGTAGATGCGTATGATCATGCTTGATTTTATGAGAATTCTTTGGCCTAATTGAAAATGACAACATCTTTACATTCTTTAACTTCGTCTGGTGCTGATACATGTCCACTGGATGTTTTCAGGAGTCTTCCTTCATGTGCTGGCTGACACACTGGGCAGCGTTGGAGTCATCATATCTACAATTCTGATCAGTCAGTTTGGCTGGCTGATAGCAGACCCCATATGCTCTTTGTTCATTGCCGTACTCATCTTCCTCAGTGTCATCCCCCTGCTGAAGGACGCTTGTGAAGTTCTTTTACTGAGAACTCCACCTGAGCACGAGAAGGAGCTTAACTTTGCCCTTGAAAAGGTAGTATTTGTGGAGTAGGTCATGTGAGAGTCATAAAATAAAAACTAAACCAGTTATGTAGATTATTTTGCATTAAAACATGCATGTGAGGAAAGGCATGAGATAATCTGACTTTATTGGCCTGCAGTCCAGACACAGTCAACACGTTAATCTCCCTCACCAGCTTCTCTATTTTTCTCATTTTCAAAGTTAATAATACAAACAATGCAGCTTGTCATGTTATTGAGAAACTGTAAAACCCTCTGTCTTAGACTTTCCTGCAGCAGAAAGCTTAAAGTTACAGCTTTACCTCTGTGACTGTTACAAAGCACTGACACTGGAGACTCCTTCCAAATATGCTAAATAAATGTTTCCTTACAGAAAACCTCACCATATTAACAATTTCACATTTGAGTGTTCGCCCTGATACTATAGAAATGATAATGTATTAAAACGAACACGTTAATATAAACCTTGCAGTGCAACTAGTGTCAGAACTGTTGTTACAGAAAATTACTCAATACCTTCTGACCAATCAGATTCTCCTTTCTCAAAACTCCTTTCATTTTCTTTCCAGATTCAAAAAATTGAAGGTGTCTTGTCTTACCGTGACCCGCACTTCTGGAGACATTCTGCTAACGTTCTTGCCGGCACCATTCACCTACAAATCATGTCTGATGTTGTGGAGCAGAGAATTATTCAGCAGGTCTGATAAAATCTTCCCTTAAGACTGTATTGCTTTAAAACTGTGTTCTGAAATAACCTGGCTTCACCTGCTTTTAGTCAATATTTAAACAGTGCTGATGTTGCTGTTGTTTATTTTGATCAGGTGACTGCAGTGCTCAAGGATGCGGGTGTGAATAATCTGACTGTCCAGGTGGAGAAGGAAGCTTATTTCCAGCACATGTCCGGCCTCAGCACAGGATTCCATGAGGTCCTGGCAATGACACAACAGATGGAGTCGATGAAATATTACAAAGATGGCACATGTATCATGTAAAAATATATTATTTAAAGATGTAAGTGTTTTTTCTTGTAAATAAAACTTTTAAGAAATAGTTCTGAGTTGTTAATTTCAGAAAATAAACTTATGGTCTTGTGATAATTCGTTTATATCTCAGAAAAAGGGAAATTAAATTCCAAAATAAGGCATTTAATAAAACTATTATAGTTGTGTAGGTGCATAAAGAGGCCTGGTGTAAAAGAACCCACTTTCAAGTCTGTAGTTTATTTCATGCACTCGGTGGACATCTTTCTCTGCTTAAAATGAGCCTGAAGCACATTGAGAACAGGTTTTATAGGCATTATTGTCCTTCCTGTGTAACTGAAAGCTGATATGTGAAGGTAATTTATAAAACATGGCTTCATGATTAAATAGGTACCAGTGCAGTCTCTCGTTCCACTGAGAGAAGGTCAGCACATTTATCTATATAGCACACGGATGAGCATTATATTCATTACCTGTCATGAACCTGAGTGCTGAATGATGAACAGCATTAAGAGGTTCAGCTTGTATGTGAAATGCATCTCCATGCTGATGAATGGAAACGAATAATGCCTCCACTACACTCTTTCTGCAGAACACTGGAAACAAGCACTTCTATGCCTGATACACTGGAACCAGCGCTACCCCAGAGTAATCCTAGCAAAGTCTGTCCACTTGGCAGCCATCTTGGAAATGCTCCTGGCTAGTTATACAAGTCATGCAAGTCCAGCCTGCTATCTACTGAAAATAAACCTGACACAGATCAACATGATGGTTCAAAGTGTGGATTTGAAATGGCTGTTAAACTCAGACAAAATGTAAATGTATATATACTGGTTACATACATTTGCCTGTTTGCACATCTGTTTTTGCACATACCTGTACACAACAAGTCTTACATATGCAATACTGTGTATTAATTATATTGTTTATTGTATCTATTTGTATTCTGTTTGTCCTTTTTCTTATACATTTATTCTTTTATATATTTTTCCTTATAAATTGAGTTCCATTCCCGCAAGCCTGTGTAGCAAAAGCAGTATGGAGAATGGATGGATGGATGGATGGATGGATGGATTGTGTCCCGTTGTGTGTTGAACAGCATGTGTGAGCACACTTGGCCAATAAAGCTGGATCTGATGTCTGATTCTGATTTCTGAAAATGGCGTAAGAGCAGCACAGTGGTGCCTCACAGCCCCAGGGTCTCGGGTTTGACCCTGAGCTCGGGTTACTAAAAGTTTGGAGGTTCTCTGTATGTCCGTGTGGGCTTCCTCTGGGTTCCTCCGGTTTCATTCCACCTTCCAAAAACATGGTAGTAGGTGGATTGGCGATGCAAATGAATGAATGTGTTGAGGTATAAGAGTAATAAAACACTTTATGGTGTGCTGTTATTGGAAAAATAACAACTAAACCTGGCATTGATTATTTTCCTATAAGAGCATGCACTGTTGTGTTTTATTCCTTACATAAGACCCCTAACAGAACAGAACATAATACAAAAAAATCACCAAAAGTCCAATAATGTCAGAAGAGATCCAGTGGAACAGTAAATAAACAGCTTTTTGTGTGTGTGTGTGTTTTTTCCTGGTTTCCATTGTGTGGGTGTAATAAGCATCATTCCCATTCAAAATCTTTACTGTTGTAAATTTCGTATGACTTAGAATATAGTTTCATATTCATAATAACTTTCCAAGACAATATTTTGTTTCATACCATAAATGTTTTTATCACTCTTTTTTTTTTTTAAATATTTTTTTATTCGTCGGCTCGGTTCATATATTCCGGTGCACTAGATGGCGGTACACATCTCCTAACATGTCACGCGCCTTGCTACAAAGCGAAGAAAAGATTTTAACCAACGAGTCTCCACCCACTTGGAGTCACGTGTCCATTCGTCGCCTTGGGAACGCATTGTTATCAGGTGCAGCTCGACCAATCAGAGTTGGCGGATTTTTTAGAACGCAGCGAATCACATTCGAAAGTGCGACAATTTAAACCACGGGAGAAGATCAGTGGAGTGTTGAACTGTTTAAACCAGTTTGTGCTGCAGATTGCAAAGTGAAGCGAGTTCAGAAATGGCGCAGCGTATAACCAGGGTGAGTTTTTGTTACATACATACATACATACATACATATATGTATATAATTTGAGATGTTTCTTTATACTTGGTAGCGAAGGTTATTTAACGCAACTATGATGCACGCGAGCCTTTAGTGTCTTTTTGATGGTATATATTTGTGCGCTCGTGCTCGTGTGTGTCTGGCTATTTCCGGTTTGTTTAGTGTTGTGTGTGTGTGTGTGTGTGTGTGTGTGTGTGTGATAGAGAACTTGTTACTCCTTTGCAGTAATGTTTTGTTCTTTAATTTTTTATATATATATATATATATATATAATCACTTTATTTGCTCCTCACAGAGCACTCGCCTGCCCAGCAGCGAGAACCAGAACCCCGTGGCTGGGAAGGCGGTCACCGCGAACAAGCCTGTGCTGAGGCCGCGGGCGGCTCTGGGGGAAATCGGGAACGCGGTTCTGCCTCGACAGCCTCTCAGGAAGAAAGTAAGTTTTTAGTTCAAGAACTTTTGTGTTCTTACTCTAAAGTATGAATACTTACTCAAAAATACCCGTATGTCCAAAACCACGCCCTTCATCTTCATTCTGAGAGAAAAGGGTATTAAACTGCACCATTTCTGGTTGTTTGGGTTTTACCTCAAACTTGCGTCTTTTTCTGACACTTTTTGTTTGTTTTTTACCTAAAAAGGTGTGTAGTGCTTTTACTATAAGTTGTGTACCCTCACTTCTTTTGTTAAAGGAATACTTCAGTGTTCAAAGTGAAAAATGCATATTAAAGGTACCAAAATGCACCATTCCTGGCTGAGTGGGTTGTGCCTCAAACTTTTTGCTTTTTAAAAAATTTTTATTTTATTTTTTTTTCTTAAATAACCTAAAATGGTGTTTTCTTTTTTTGGAGCTTTGCTCCAAGTTGGGTACCATTTTAAAAAAAAAAATAAATAAATAAAATAAATAAATAAATAAATAAATAATAAAAATAAAAATAAATAAATAAATAAATGATTTTTTTTTTAAGGAACACTTCATTGTGCATATTAAAGGTACAAAAGAAACCCCAGTGATGAGGAAAACTACAGTTTAGCACCCAATTTCTGAAGATATTCTATATTTTGTTAACTTGAGTAATTTGCTGACTTACAGTCCTCATTCTGCGTGTATAGCGTCTTCCCTGCTCCTAATACACTCTGAATTGAAGTTGTATGGAATCTGCTAATGTTCAGAACAGGGTGTACTCTCAGACCACGCTTGGGAGCCAGATTCGGTTTTAACGGTGGTATCTAGTGCACTTTGGGGGGGAAATCACACAATGTGTTACAATGGGTTGGTGTCCAAACCTTGCAGCTATCAACCATCCATTATGCACCTCTTAGTTTGCCATTTTCAGACTCTGAGACTCTAGATTGTAATCTCTCTAGATGTTCCCTTGTTCTCTGCACTAATGCATGACATTTAATGCAGCCTTTTTATAAATCGGTTAATGCTCAGTAAACGCATGGAAGTTGAAATAGCTTTATTTCCTCCCGAGGAAAGGGCAGGAACTACGTCTCAAGTGGTTTTATTTCTAAGGCTCTCTAATCTGTATACATTGGAATGAAATGAAGTTTCTTCAGAGCCGTGGTGTAAATCATGCATTAGCGCATGTGTGGGTTTTTGTGTGGTAACAGCTTGTAAATTGTGTGTTCTGTATGACTGTCTTGGCTGATTAATGGCTTTCTGAAGCAGGAGGTGAAGTTTGCACCTGTGGTGGTTGAAGAAAAGAAGGTCCCTGAGCCAGTTCAACAGCCAAAACAGGAGCCAAAGCAGTTGCCTAAAGTGGAAAATGAGGTTTAGTGGCATTCTTTTACTTTACTTCTAAATATTATATTAATTTTGCTAAATGTGAACGGCTGGTTGTTCATTCCTGGTAAAATCAAAACATTTGTGTTTGAGGTGCTAGTTTTCAGGTAAACCTGCTTTTTTTTTTTTTTTTTTTTTTTTTTTTTCCCCTCCCTTTTTCCCTTCCCCTCTTTGAACCCTTTAGATATTTTCTGAGCCATCCTCTCCTGTGCCCATGGAAACATCTGGCTGTGCCCCAGATGAGTTGTGCCAGGCTTTCTCCGACGTGCTTCTCAATATCAAAGATGTAGATGCTGATGACTATGACAATCCCATGCTCTGCAGTGAATATGTGAAGGACATCTACAAATACCTCCGGCAACTTGAGGTTGGTCTCTTCTTTTTCTTCAACTTATTTGTTAAATTGTTTTGATGCTTAACTTCCTGCTTTTATCACATTTGTCTCCAAGGCTGATCAGGCTGTCAAGCCAAGGTATCTGGAAGGAAGGGAAGTCACTGGGAACATGCGCGCCATCCTTATTGATTGGCTCGTCCAGGTCCAAATCAAGTTTCGGCTGCTGCAGGAGACCATGTACATGACTGTTGCGATCATTGACCGCTTTCTTCAGGTTGGTGGCTTCAGCGGAATGGTTTGACTCTTTTTCTACAAAAATGGTGGTTGAATGCCTGTTTAAAGGTTGTGTCTTTTGCTCACAGGATCATCCTGTTCCAAAAAAGCAGCTCCAGCTGGTTGGTGTAACTGCTATGTTCATTGCCTCCAAATATGAAGAAATGTACCCACCTGAGATTGCAGACTTTGCCTTTGTGACGGACCGTGCCTACACCACTGCACAGATCCGGGATATGGAGATGAACATCCTGAGAGTCCTGAAGTTCAGCTTTGGCAGACCTCTGCCACTCCAGTTCCTCCGAAGGGCCTCAAAAATTGGAGAGGTACAGATTCATGGCTAATGAGTTGAGCACTTATGTAGCTACCTAATTGACTAGTAAAATGATGCTTGAATCTAATTCTTTGGTCTGACATGAAATGAGCCCCTATATAATATAAAAACTTGCCATTGCAGTGTGGAAGGTGGTGGACTGTTGCACCAGAGATAAAGCAAGCTTTCTGTATAGTAATGGCCAGCAACCAAAATGTAGCAAAAGATTAAATTTGATGGCAATGTGGAGAATGTTGAGTGCAAAAGTTATCATTAACACTAAAAATAAAGCAGGGTGTTTATCCTTTGTGGCTGAGTCTTGTTTGGAGTTCTCTATGGTGTGTAATCATGTACATGGTGCATTATTTAATACTGTAAAACCCATGTAGTGAGTGCATATAGTGAACAACAAACAATTTGTGCCTAACTTTTAAGATGGTGGCTTTTATGTGTATTACAGGAGCATAAGCATATGAAATCATGTTGAATTGTTGATGCACACTCTGGGTAAATTTAAAATCTAGGTGAATGTAATATGGTCTGTACCTTTTTTGGAAAGGGGGGAGGGGTTCTGCAATACAATGCAAAATGTAGTGCTAATGTTTACCACTGTGCGTGGGTTATTAATCTGTCTTATAAAATCTCGAATGTCTTCCTAGGTTACAGCAGAGCAGCACACTTTGGCTAAGTACTTTGTGGAGCTTACCATGGTGGACTACGATATGGTGCACTTTGCTCCCTCTCAGGTTGCCAGTGCTGCCTTTGCCCTCATGCTGAAAGTCTTCAACTGTGGTGAATGGGTAAGTTCCTGTAACTTCACTCTAAGAACTGACCTTTTTTTGTGGTTTGGGTTACTCATTTCAACCTCCCACCCCCTAATTTTGCTCTCTAGACCCCCACGCTGCAATATTACATGGGCTACACAGAGGACAGCCTTATCCCTGTAATGCAGCACATTGCTAAGAATGTTGTCAAAGTCAATGAAGGACTCTCAAAGCATCTGGTGAGTGGGGTTTGGATAACATCTACAGTAATATCTGCAGAAAAATGATTGATTCATGTCTGTTCTTTTGGTAGGCGGTTAAGAACAAGTACTCCAGTCAGAAGCAAATGAGGATTGCATCCATCTCTCAGCTTAAATCATCGATGATCAAGGACCTCGCCAAGCAAGTCTCCTAGTGAGATTGGAATAGACTCTAGCACTATGTGCTGATTTGTAAAAATTGTAACTTAATTGCATGCTTTTACTTGACATTTTAAATGTTTTTGAAGTGTATGGAAAGTGGTTTTAAGGTTGTGCATCTGGCCAGGATGCTTTATTCTACACTGCCAATGGCTTTATTCTACACTGCCAGGTCAATGTAACCCATTCATGTGTTTAAGATGTGCAATCTTGAACTTTTTTTTTTAATTTTACAATAAACCTTTTAAATGTTAACTACAGTTGGTATTGCTTTTTCTGTAAGCCATGACAAGCTGGTTATTTTTATTTTATTTTTTCCTAGTTACCAATATGGAAGGAGTAAAACTCAGTGTGGTATAAGAATCAGAACCTAAGCATTGCTTTGAGCTTGGCCTCTTGTTTTGCTAATCTTAAATGGCTTCTTATACTTCAGTAGAGAATGGCAATTCTGTATCTACTAGCGTACATCCTAGTACATACTAATTACTAAACAATTTTGCACTTGTCCCCATCATTGACCAGTTAACTTCAGTTTGATGCACTAGACTAAGTTAAAACTAATAAATTCAGAAATGACTCTGATGCTCATACTCAAGTTGCTTGTAAGTTCCTGTTTAATGCAATTAGCACTTTTTGACTATAGTGTATAAGCAGCTATAGAAGATAACTTATCACACTATCTTGTGTCAGCCGGATGAGGATGGGTTCCCGTTTGAGTCTGGTTCCCCTCAAGGCTTCTTTGTCATGTAGTTTCAGGGAGTTTTTCCTTGCCACCATTGTGTCTGGCTTGCTCATTAGTAAATTAAAAAATTATTAATTTATATCTGGAAATTAGTTCTGTAAAGCTGCTTTGTGCCAGTGCCCGTTGTTAAAAGCACTATACAAGTAAAATTGAAATGAATTGACCTAATCTATTGTAATGCACTTGGGATTTCATGAGTGCACTGGATTTTCCCTAGTTTTAAGTGAAGGACTGGTTGAAGCTGGAAGCAGTTTTATCTATTGGAATACATTAAAACCGGGTGCTTTAAATTGTGGTCTTGGACATACAGCTAGACTGTCTTGCTTCCCAGTTTAAGTCTGAAGATAGGTAGCAAGATGTGTATAAAACTTTGTGTTTAAAAAGCACTGTCTGATTTGAATTTGTATGAGGGCATTAAAGTATGAGTGGCCAAGAGTCAACTAAGGGACTTAACTGTGAGGCAGAATACAATCCTAAGCATAAAGCTGTTCAAGAAGCTTCCAGTTGAAGTGCTACAAGACACACAACATGTCCTTATGTCTTTGGAGAAGTGCTAGAGGTACCTTTTTAAGTACCCTTCAAGTGCTTTTGGAAAAGAGGACACTACAATAAATACATGATATATTAAGCCACTCTTCTCTGACCAGTGTTTGTCACTTCAGCTTGCTAGGTGGCTTAGTCAGTTTTACTTATAATGTTGACTTGCATTCCAATAAGCAGAGGTGGGAAATACTTGAGTAATTGTAATTCATTACTATGCTTAAGTATTATGTTGAGGTATTTATAGTTTACTTGAGTATTAGAGAAATTGAATATGTGAACTCAAAAGTATTGTTGTACTCTCAGCCAGTCAGTGACTACACGATACACACCATTCACATAGGCTCAGGTTAGCATCCAAACAAATTCATCCACATAGAAATAAACTATCAACTTTCTCATGTGACCTTCGGTGACCTTCCCATGCTACACAATGTAGTTATCACTATAGCTATCCACGTGCGTCTGAATATAGAAAAGCCACTGGAATGCAGTGTGGAACTTGAGGATGAGCGCCCCTAGCCCTACCTCAGTAAAATGTTTCAATGTGTTTGAGGAAGCAAAGACTCATATAAAATGAGATGTCTCCTAGAAGGCATGAACTCCACCTAATTTGAAAAAGCATGTTGTAAGTTTTGCTAATATGCTAACATTAACTGGCTGTATTTAACTAAGTTAGCGTGTTTTCTTTGCTAATGCCAGGTTAGAAAGTGGTATAAATTGGCTAGTCAACATGTCAAATTGTAGCACACGGTAAACAGTGGTTATTTACAGGATATGTTACTTTTGTCTAATTCATTAGCAAACTATGTAGCGTTAGTCGACGCATATGAGCAGGAATCTTATAGAGATTAAATGACGTTTTCAGGCAAAATTAAGTAGTTGCTTCATTTTTTTTCCATGAAAACATGACATTGAATTAATTTCATCAGTTAAAAACATTTAGGTTTTACTTTTTAATACTAGAATACTAGAAAGAAGCAACTTTTAACGAAGATTTTGACACATTATCTATACTTTCACTTAAGTAAAATTTCTCAGTACTTTTCCCACAACTGCCAAAAAGAAATCTTTTTTTTAATTCTGGAAAATACATAACTGAGTAATAAAGGAAATTAAAGTCATAAATTCTAGATATCAAAATTTGTTCTTGCATTTCTTTCCAATTTGTTTTGCTGCGTCACTCAGGTTCAAACCAAGGAACCTGAGTCATTTCCTGCATACCGCAGACAAGCTGGGATCTGTGTTGTCTATTTTATTTAATGTAACATAGTATTGTCATCAATTTATTTTGTATTAATCATAGATTTTTCTTGAGAACTGTTCTGTTGGTTGAATATAAACCAGAAGTGGGTGGTTAGAAAAGGCTATGTTCATTAATATTTGAACCGTTCACTAATCTTTGGTAACTTTACCATGGTTAGCGTCTCTGTGGTATAAATTACAATTTTTTTAATATTTGGGAATCTGAACCAAATAACTTCATTAGCATTAGCATAACTGTGTTTATGGCTCTTTCCTAATTTGGTTAATTTCTATGAAACATCCAACAGAGGGAGCTCCTGTACCATTTTAATCTTTATTCTCACGCTAGTCCTTGTTCTGTAAAAAATAACTGCATTTCCAATTGGTTTATCAATGTTGGAGTCAGCTTTCCTAGCATTACAAACATTACAAACATTATACACTTTAAATAAAGACATTTTAAAGTAAGTCAAGAGTAAACAAGACTAAAAAACCAAAAATTTTCACAAGTTTATTGAGCCATTTAGTTCTTTATATCAGTGAATGAATGGTTTGTTTTTTGTATGATACAGCCTCGTTCAACATTGAATCTGAACTATATAACTTCCCATTGTGTTTAACTGGAATTTTTTGATTAATTTGATGTGCTCTATTTGTCCTCCAGTGCACGTCACTTGATGTATCACACTGTCTCATTGTTCTTAACCTTGTTGCTATATTTAAAAACGTGGCGTAAACCAGGCCTCGGCTGTAACCTCTTAACCTTGTTTGCAACTATATTTATAATACAAGTAGCATAAAGCAGACCTTTCTAACCTTGGCTCGTAACCCAACAGTCACAGAGCACAGCCTATACATCCCACTCATGAAAAACCTGGGCCTCTGCTTTAGCATTCACTATTTTAAGCAGATGGCCAGATGTACCTCAGGAAAAATGTATGAAGTGTAAAATTCCTGGTAGTTTTTCACACAAAATAATCAGGGGTTGGTTTCATATAACCAAAGCAAAGTCTGAGCTGAACTGAAATGCTTTAAGTGGTAACACAAAGTATTTTTAGCTTTAATTAATGATAAAGAATTATAAATACAGTCTAAAATGTTCATTATTGTGTTTATCTAATGTCTTGGCTTAAGCTGTTGTCACAAACAAAGTCATTAGCAAGAGTAGCTGCATTAAATATCATCATTAACTTCCAAAACAAACTCTTTAATACATGGTGTCCACACTTGCGGACTTAATTTAATGTACTTTTTAATGAAATATAAGCGGTAAATCACCTCCAAAATGCTTAGTGGAGAATCATGAGGCTTTTCCCCATTGTAGTATAAACCAGTATCCTGATTTCTGTTGCTTCTTTGATTATTATTCCTCCAAGTCCAAGATGGCCGACAGTGACACAAAAGCAGCATGCTGTAGATTAAATGCTCATGTTTGTTCCAAAGTTTTTTTTCTATAGTTTTGGTCAACAAAGTTCAAATAAAGTACAGTATGAGGTTATTTTTCAGTACATTATTATTAAAAATTTCTAAACCAGGCATATATAAGCCATATACAGCACAGTATAACAGGTTTTTTGCTTTTTAATGATAATTTATAAAGGTTTATATATATTTAATATATTTTATATATTTTTATAAATTGTTAAAACTTATTTTATAATAATAATAATAATAATAATAATTTTATTATTATTATTATTATTATTAATAATAATAATAATAATAACACTTGTTCATATTTTAGGTCTAACTGTCTAAATATGTTTAGAAACTAACTGGAAGTATTTTTAGAAAATACTTTTTTACACCAAATTTACAGTAATTTTATGTCTTTCATGCAATAACTTGGCAAATGTGATATAAATAGGTTAAAATTCACATCGCTAATTCACATTTTGAGCAATAAAATAATCTAAAATAAATATATGAATATGCTTTTTAATAATTTATGCACAGTTCAGATAATAAATTTGGTCCATTCACAGTGTAGTGAAGGTATGTCTGAACAAGTTTAAACCATTTACAGAGAGGACAAAAGTACCGTTATAAGACATGGATTCTACTCTACTGATTTCATGAATGTGTGCTTCTTGTAATGGGCAGGGCTTATCTCCATATCTCCACCCCAGACAGCGGTGATAATGAAACTCGGTTGCTCTGAAAGACCTGAACTGTCGAGAGTCCCTTTAATTCTTTCAGGCTGAGGTCACCGCTGGCCAGTGAGATCATCTTACACTGCCAATGCTTTCCAGAAGAGGAAGCGTGAGCTGAGATTCTGGGTTCAGGTTTTTTATGGAAGGCCATTGCCTGTTATAGTGGTGGTGATGGGGGTGACTAACAGACTGTAAAGTGTTTATTATAGTAGTAATATTACTAACTCCCATTGCCTGACTGTAAGTGAAGTAAACAAGCAACAGTGCTTATTTACTGTATAATGATTCCAAAACACATTTAACTTTATCATGATATTGTGGTCTATTTGATCAAATGAATCCAAACCTGCCAATATTCAGGGTGGGAATTGAGGGAAATATGGGGGTCTGAGACCCCTAATTAAGATGTTATCGTGTCAGTAACAAAGACGGTAAAGACAAAACATTAGAGGGGTTCTTAAAAATGACGTCTGCACAATAAAAATAGTAAACAATATGTTATAATAAGTATGTTTCTTCAGCCTTTTCAGACAGACACATTCAAACTCCCCTACAATGGACCATACCATTTCTCAGTTCTTAACACTCCATTACATTACATACTGTATCTATTCACTGTGAGGAAAAATGTAAAGCAAACCATTAAACCTTTGTGAGAAGTAGCTTCCTAGTTTAGTCTTATATGGCATGGTAAATGTTTCTCCAGCCATTTCAGAAAGACACTTTCGCAAACTCCCCTACAATATACCATACCATTTCTCGACTTTTGAGAATTAGCTTCCTAGTTTAGTTGTGTAGTTTAAGTGGAAATATGTTAAATGCACTATGAATTTATTAATTTGTCTAATTTAGGTAACTTGTGTGACGTCAGTTGAATATAGGACGCTGGATACCTGCAAATATTAGCGGGTTAACTTGTCTTGCTCCTGGCTAGCTACTAATTTGTTAGCTAGCTAACTCAACTGGAGTTGATCCCTCTTTCTTTGTAAATAAACTAATTTTGTGCCTGTTTTATGTCAATTTCTTTCCACATCTATTATTGCCACTAGTAAAAACACAATCAGTTCACTATGTATTTGTATTAGCTGGTTAACTTATCTTGCTACTAGCTAGTTACAAGGTTGTTGGCTAGCTAACTCAAGTGTGATTGATTTGTAGCTGAACTGCTTTTGTGTTTATTTTTTGCCCATTTTTCCACATCTGTTTTTGCCACAGTAAAAGCACAACCAGTTCACTATGTATTTGTATTAGCTGGTTAACTTATCTTGCTACTAGCTAGCCACTAGATTATTAGCCAACTACGGTTGACCCCTCTCTCATTTGTTAGCTAATTTTGTGCTCATTCATCTATTATTGTTTTATCTGTAAAACTCTTAAACAGTGAGTATAGTCTTTCCTATTTCTAAGAGTTAGCTTGCTAGAGTTTTACTATCTACAAGAAAGGAAACATTCCTCATAGCTGGTTTACGTATTAAACTCCCTGACATGTAATTGTATCATTTGCACTCTGCCCATATTACTGCACTATGCCTTTTTACAAGCGTACTTGTGAGCAAAGTCAAACCACAGTTAAAGCCCTATTAGTCAAGAATCTCTCCAGAACATGTGTTCCTCAGTTTGTTCAAATTGCCTTTCACCAAGCATCCACATGGTGCTAAGGAGTGAAGCTGGCAGTCGGAGAGAACCTTCCTGCTGCCTGGAGCCCCCATGCATAAATAAACACAGAGGCCTTCGTTTTCAGAATTTATAGATTTTCAAATAAATGCTCAATGTGCTTACTGAACTTTACAGACCTCTACTGCTCAATGGCACATGAAGGAAAGAAAGGCCTCTATTGTGCCCCACTGTGGCGTTGAGTTTCACCAGGTGTGAACAGGACCTTCAGAGAGGTTAATCAGTTCAGGCCTGAGAGAAATAAAATCCGAGACTACCTGGATGCCAAGTTTGGTGTAAGTTCAGGGTTTCAGTTTATCCATAAATAAATAGTTCTTATTATTTGTTCACTGCAATACAATAAAGCACTGTGAATCACAGTGCACATTCTTACATATGTTACAGTTAGTGATGCATCAATACCAAACCGAATATGAGTACAAGTAGGATTCTAATACTGATACCGAAATGAGTAACCCTCTTAGTATTAATCATTTGGGGGCGTCATGCAGCATTTTCTTTAGCTCTGGTTATGTTGGTTGCTGCAGAGTGCTGCTAGCATCAAACTCCTTATGCTGAGTTTTACGTTTAACATGTTATGGTGCTAAACAATATCTTTAATTGACAGTGGTCAGTGCTCGCAGAACTGAAGTGCTCTCACATGCATCATTTTCTCTGCACGCTCTCTTCACTGCTACACACTTGCAAATACCTTTATATGCATGCACACAGCCCCTATTTTAAATGACCACACTTGCTTATACTGCTCTGCACGTACATATTAAATATATTGTTTAATCAGTTTTTTAAATCAATTTACTCGTATTGTTGGATGATGCTGTAGATCCTCCTTGTGACATTTTCACAGAGCAGTTTGCAGTCTGCTTTGCTTTGCTTTGATTGGCATTGTTAATTGTGAATACGTCCAGATCAATGTTTTATTTTGTCTGTTCATTAGTTTGGCAACGTACACTAGGCTTACATCACCTAGTACCATGTGATATCTGATGTTGTTATTGGAGCTTTTTTATGAATATGAGTAAATGAGCACAGTATTGGGCCAATACCCGATATCAGTATCGATGCATCACTAGTTACAGTAATTAATATATGGTCTTTTTAAGGTAGTTTACCATGCAAACTACCCTAAACACTTGGGAGCTACAGATTTTCTGACTGTGAGCTTGAATTAATCTGTCTTGACTTAATCTGTACTCTACAGAATACATCTTTGTTTAATCCTTTATTATCAAATCAAGCTCTGATAGAAAAATGTATTATTAACATACTCATGAAAAGACATAAAACATGCCTGGATGCAGATTTAAAATACATTTTGTTCTAAGCAACATGATAGAAATTTTAGCCTTGAAATGATCCTGTCACAATTTCATTCAGATCTTATTTGGAAATTGGTTTTTATTTTTATTTATATTTAGAATTTGTCTATTCACCTGTCTTAAATCCAAACGGAGTCATGTATGTTTGTGCATGGTTGTATGTGGACACACAGTAAATCGCCTGTCAGGGTCACATGACCATTCTTGCTGTAATCCAAGTAGTGTTCTGTTAAGTTCAGGTCTCAGAGATGAGATGTCATACAATGAGATGACATCTGTTTTGGCCGTAATGTAATAAAAAAAAATCAATTTATACACAAGAATACCAACATCTCCATTTAATTAAACCTGTGATGATGAGTGCTTCATTTTCTACAGCAGGATGGCCGTTTGAATGATTGAATGATGAACACTCATCCATTAATGAAATTTGATGCCTTCAGGAGTCAAATGCCTGGGACACATATGCCAGTGATGAGCTAAAATTACGTAATTTATCGCATCACCGTTATATCACACCATATTTACAGCTTTCATTTGGAGCTTCATTTGGAGACAGACTGTTGCCTCATTGTTTTGTTTTGTTTTGTTTTTTTTGTTTCTTTTGGGGCTAAATCTGCTTTGTACTCAACATGAACTCCATCAGTTTTGGCAGCCATATGATATCAATTAGGAGAAGGAACTGGATCTGAAAACGAGCACAAATCCAATTCAGATACCTCCCATTAACTTCATTTTCTACAAGGCTTCATCTCCCAAAGCAATGCGAGCACAGAAACAGTGCGTATTGATTCGGCGGTAGTTTCCTCCAAGCTTATCCTAATGCACTTATGGATAAGGTCCCAGTCTGAACAGCTGCCCAGGTCACAATCTGCAGCATGCAAGGCTCTTAAATTATTCAGGACATCTCCCCCTCCCCCGGCCAGATCTCCATTAATGATGTCACCCAGCCCTGCGGAGCCAGACGCTTTCCCACGGGATGTCAGGATGGAGATTGGGCGCTGCTTCACACTACAGTCCACTCCATTTTTGTAGTAATTTAGAGCGGTGCTTGTTCTAAAATACATTCACGTGTAGTAGAGTGTCCTGAAGGAGCACTTACATGGAAATACATAAGGTTGATAATAATGTAATAATGGCAATACAGAGACCTAGATAGCAAAATAGAGCAAATTATATTGCTAACTGTTCCCAAGTAGATTATTCATTATATGAAGTGTTCCTGTACAGGAAATCTGGTAGAATAATAGCATGTTATACATTTCAGTTGTAGGTTAATAGTGCTTTTATCACCTTGTCACAGAGCAGCTTTACATAGATCCCTAAAAACTCCCTGAGAAGACATGAAGAAGAAAGCTTGAGAGGACCCTCCTTTTCTGGGTGATGGATAGTGGAATTATAAGTCATTACATTATACAGGTGTAGAAAAGTAAAGAATAACAGTACTAAGTATGTCAAAAGGAAGTTGAGTATGACAGATTGTGAATAAGAGTCCTGGGATGAGAATAAGACTGTCTTTATGATTACAACAGCAGTTCTTAGAAGGTAATTAATTGTAGAAATAGTGACTCAAGTATTCAAAAGTAAATGATTTTGGCTAAAATGAGAAGACATGACGTGGTTTTGCAAATTTGCAAAAAGTTGCAAAGGTTAAGATTAAGGTTATAGGCAGGTTTAGGGTTTGTAACTTTTCTTACAGCTTCAATTTTATAAAACAGGAAACAAAATCCAAACAAATGACCCTCAAATCTGAAATTTTCCACAAGATTAGTTATTTTGATGTATTATGTGCAAGTGTGACTGCATAAAGTGATTATAGCCTTATGTAGAATTTAAATAGTGATTTAATGTCCATGTTACTACAATATTATTATAATTTAATTATAATATAAATTAAGTTTGCAGATGTACATAGTTCTATTTAATGAGTTTAACATAACATTTTTACTTTTGCTGAACGTACATATTTCACTTTTGTAGGGTTCTACTTTAAATCTTTAAGGGTTTCTCAACAAGGTCAATCGAAGAACCCTTAGAAGATTTCAATTTGAGTGTACTTACCACATTTCATCATTGATTGCACATCATTTCATTATCTTATTTATCATTATTGTATGGAAATGGAACAGGATCCACGTAGTTACAATACTGAAGGAACTGTTGTGTTAACGCCAGATCTTTAGATCTTTAGATCTTAGTCTCCTTCACAGTGTCCCAATGTTCTACCCTCAAACAATAATACGAACCTGCACTGTACTATATTTTCACTTATTTCTCGTGAAACACGAATCGCCGAAGTGTTCCCAGAGCAGGCGTTTTTACCCACTGCTGTGGAAAATGAGCATACCGACACTTTTCAGAAAATTCCAAGAAAACCGTGAAAGCAGAGCCAAGTTCTCTCACTAGCTGGAAATATATTCAGCGTTCGGTGTGTTTAAATTATTGGCTTCAGCTCACATTGAAGAGCCTCTTGGAAATCCTGGAAACTTTTCAGGGAATTTGCTTTTATGAGTTAGTCATCATGTAGGGAGTGGATTTGGCAGGAGAGGGAGGTTTGTTATGAATTCTAATAACTTCTTCGAATGGATAGTAGAAAGATTGTGGAGCATGACATAGATATAGCATGACGCAATATGCAAGCATGTGTTTGTTCATGATAGCGGTTAATGGATTCTGAATGACACCAGCAGTGATATTTATTTTAATGATCGGATACGGTTACACACTAATTCAATACAAGGAAATGATGATTACATTGATTTTCGACTCAAATGCACGTGAATGGTCCCATTCAGTTGAGCAGTGAACATAAGGGCAATCCCTCATGCGTATAATGTAAAATTGTATAAAATTGTGTGTGTTACCATTTAGATGGATTTTTAAATCTTTCAATGGCTCAGATTGTAGCTTTTTAAAACTAAGATGGTGTTTATGCATTAATACTGCAACTGCAGTTAAATATTGTGAGTATCAAAATACTTTTAGGTTATTATTATTATTATTATTATTATTATTATTATGATCAGCAGAATTGTTTCTTCCTGTGCCTCATTTCAATGGAACAAGGAGCAGATTTTTGCCCTTGGTAGAAAGCATAAACATACATGAAGCAATTTCCCTTCTGATCTGCACACTACATATACATTTATATTTACATTTACAAATGAAGAACAAAATTGTATCAGTATTTCTCATGTCTTTGTCTTGTCCTTTAAAAAAACAAGATAACATATGATAGATAAAAACATTTACCTAGCAACTACTAGCTAGCAAAGTAAACGTTACATTATACAGGACTTTATTGCTCAGGCATACACTTCTAAACTATTTTATTAGCCATTTGTTCCATAACCGGAAATCGCCGATTTCTGGGCGAGTTCTGCTCCTGAAGTCTCCATCTACAGTATGTTGACTTGTTCCCTCACCCTACCAAGACAACATCTAACAAACTTTACTTGTGCTAATAGAGTAAAGATGGCATCTGGGATGCTCCCAAGGGGAAATGGCGAGGACAAGTTAAAAAGATTACTGAAACGAGGCACTGGAAAGCGGGGCATTTGGAGGAAAATGTGACAGAAGTTGTCTAATATTCCCACTTTAAACTGTGAAAAAATCATGTAGTTACTTTCTGTGGCTTCTTTACCAGTGCGATTTCCATCAATTTAAAAATAACTAGTGTTTAGATGATACAAACTGTATTTGTGATTGTATTTTTGTCTATTTTGGAATATAATAATAATAATAATAATAATAATAATAATCATTTTTACAGAACGTTACATAAAGCTTTGACGTCTTGCATTCATTATTATTTTTTTCCATTAAATCTGCCTTATGTATTGAACTGTTGTCTTGCAAGAGAACTCCCGCTTTTCATTTTTAACTTTTTTATTCATTTTTATTAGTAGAGAAATTGTATAGCAAAGATACAGATTCATTTGTTCCTTCTGAAAACCAAACCATGGGGAGGTTGGGATGCACTTCAAGCTGCTGAATTATGTAGCAGCATCTTTGGTTTAATTTAATAAGAGAATTAGCCAGTACCATTTCTAACATTTCTAACGCAACCCTTTCTATGAGCTTTAATGATTAAAAAAAGGAAAAGAGAAAAGATAGAGCTTTGTTCAGAGGAAATTTTTTCCAAGATGGATTTCAGAACCAGAAAAAATGTAACCAAATACCTGAAAGAAGGAAAGCTATGACACAGCAATATTTTGTATGACACTTTTTCTGTGTTGTGTTAGAAATTTCATGACTGTTACGTGTCTGAAAGCACTGCTAAAGACTACACACCGCATTTTTATTCTACGCTGAACATTCACCACTGCAATTCTACCAATAAGAGTACTGAGACAGTCATTTTCTCAGCTACAGCATTGGAATTAAAATTACGGCCACAAATCCCCCAATTATACCAAAATATTCACAAAAAGATTTGACAATGTTTTGGCAGATGTGCATTAAATATTTATCTATAAATGATATTGTGTATTTCCATTCTGATGTGGTTTGTTATTCAGCATGAAGATGCCTACAATGCAAATTAAGATGGATGTGAGGAAAAAATATCTCATTTCCGTTAAACTAATGGGAGGACGACATAAGCCGCGTCCTTGTTGTTTTCCTCTTGTGTTTCAGCATCATGGATTTTCCCGTTTGTGGCAGCTTTGTCAGCCGTCCTGATTAAGAGCATCCTACAGATCAATAACAAACAGAAGTGCTCAGCGCCATGATGAGCGACCTCAAAAAAGTGCACATATCATGCTGACTTGGAGAACAGCAGTGTTCACTAAGAGCTCTTTGCATCACATAGAGCTAGACTGAACTAATGATAGAAAACTAGAGCAGAAAGGTTACTGGCAAAGCATTGAAATGGTGTATGGCAGGCCACAGCAAAAAAAGTCATGTCTTACAAAAGCTTATGTCTTAGATATCGTTTAATAATTACCAATATTTAGCATAGAGACTTACTTAATTATAGTTGCGTCCTGTAGCAGTGGCTTTTTTTAATTATTATTTTACTTGGATTATAAACTCGACAAAGGTTTTGTGTTGTTATTTATTTGCTGTTCGAATTTTCAAGATGGAAGTTAGTTGTACTATAAACAGCAGGTCCATAGCTTTCAAACAAGTCCTTTTGGCCAATCATATGTTTACCAATCATAATTTTGGTCACTGAACAGCAAGTCTATGTGCATCATCAACTACTGAAAAAATGATATAAAATTCTGCATATCTATTTGACATATCAATGGGCAATAATAGGCAAAGTCCTCTAGGGTTTTTTTTAATCAGGAAAAATTGTGCTAAATATACTAGTGGAGGAAATCATTATTCTCAAACATGGTGTTCCTGAGCTGATGCAAGTCATCCTCTTGTTATTGGCTTATAAATCAAAGCTCATGAATTTGCCTTGAATACTAGGGCTGTGTCCCATACCATGTACATGTATATCAAGTAGTCTCTCAGTACGCCAATGGTGTTGTTACTATTTAGTGTAGAATATGTAGCATCTGATGTAGCTTTGAATTCTTTTTAAATGTGTCACAACCCATGTTACGAAATGTTCTTCCATGAATAGCAGCATTTGCAGCAGCACTTGTTGACCAGAGAGGGCCAAATTTGACATCCAACAAAGAAACCACCTTAAATTCTCAAATATGATTGGTCGAGAAGGTGTTGATTAATGTTCTATTACAGCAGCTCTGACAGTAGTTCCGGCTGCAAGGCAAATCACAAGTTTATAAGTTTACTTACATAGGGACTTGTATGGTGGAAACTCCAGATATTTAGATATTTATTAGCAGTCTATGACTACTTTAAAATATTTAAAAACATTCTGTAATGAGGTGGTTATTTAACATTTATGGAAGGAGTCTTCAGTGACAGCTCTTTGTAACAGTCAGAGGTAAAATTGTTCTTTTAAATTTTCCACCACGGGAAAGTCAACTTTGCATTTTGCTGTTTCCTGATAAAAAGCTGCATTTGTTTTCTGTCTTATTCACTTAAGGAAAAAATGAAGGAACGATGTTTAATAGCTGTTATATCATAAGTGATAAGATGTTCATGTTTATAGCTGATATAACTCAAGTGATAACAAGACCTAACTTGCTTTGAGGACGTTCTACGATATTAAAAGTACTATATACAGACAAAAAATGTGATATGAAAAATAGTGGTGGCGACCTCTTTTTTTTCCCTATTATAGTCATATTTTTTTCCATACTTATGAGCATAGGAAGCCAACAGCAGTTGAACTAGTTTGAACTAGTTGTACAGTAAGAGAAGGTAGATGTTAAACTTTATAAACCAGAATGTTTATCTTCTCCTCACAGATTTTAGCTACACAAATGCAGTCAGTTAGACTCTAAAGCAGGAATGACAGTTAATTAAAAAAACATGAAAGACGCAAGATAAAATAGTATTTCTCTCATTTAATTGCGGATCTTATGATACAGATAAATAGCATGTACTGCACAGGATCAGAAGGTGCGATCTGGATTTCCTCGCTGTCATCACTGGACTCCTCCACAGGAACTAGACTTCCCAGCATGGTCGGTACACCCTTCCCACCATGCACCTCTTGGTGTCCCTCCTGATGATGGAGATGCTGGGGCCGAGGTCTGGGCTTTCATCTCTGCGTTCAGGACTCAGGATCCTCTCGGGCATGTTCCTTTCCAGAGCTTTCAGCATTCTCAGCAGGTCGACGTCTGCCACTCTGATGATCTTAGAAATGCCTGGTCCGGAGCCCACTGTGTTTTCAGCCAGTCCTTCTCCAGTAGAGTCCTGGATGAGGTCTATGTCTTCGATGTTATCCAGTGGAAGTGCCTCTGATTTTGTGTTGCCGTCAGACAAGAAGGCGATGGCGAAGAGTAAGGAGAAGACGGTCAGCTTCATTCTGCAGATGCGCTTGGCTTTAGCTGTGGTCGTTCTGCTACTTTCTGTTGATTCTCCAACAAATTGTTCTGACTACGATAGCTTCCTAGAGTCTTTATATATCCAAAGGTGCCACGTTATCAGTGATTCATGCCTTGCCTTTTGTCGTCTTTAAGGATAATGAACAAAATCTTTCTATAAAGGGCTGATGACACCACAAACAGTGTTGAAGTGGTTTGTTTTGTGGCACATTAATTAAGATTACCTGCAATGTCGCAGACACTCCATTGGCAAACAGTAGGGTGGCATTATAAGTGGAGATGTAATTCAAAAATCCCTGGTCTTAGAGAAACAATATGGGGATTATGGACTTATAAATGATGCTCTTCCAAATGATTCTGCCATTTTAAAATAGACTGGCTGGGTAAAAACCATCTTAAGTTATTGAAGACTGAATGGAAAACCGATTCTGTCGTGACCATTCATTAGGGCATTTCACAGCTGTCAAGCCGGTTTTACATTACACGTGGTACATGTGGTAAATTACATTTACCACATGTAATATAGAACCATCTGGATGGAAACTAAAATGGTATTGTAACAGCTTCTAGGTTTCAAGGACATGGATTCGACAAACTGAGTTCTACATTTTTTTTAAAACACAAATAGTCTGCTGAAAAGCTAAGCTTTTCTCTCTACCAGCCAGACAGATGCACTCAGGGTCAGACTTGAACCATTTACAGATAAAAGGAAGCATACATTCTTTCAAGAACTTTGCTTGTGATCACTGAGGTGTCCATAATGAGATAAAGGGTATCAAAACTTAGCAGACTGATTATTCTACCTATGAAATTACCCTGTAACACAAGCTTGGTAAAACAGCATCACATAAAACAACCTCGGCTTTGCTCTCCAATTAAGACTCCAAGATCCTGATTCCTTAAGCGTAATTGAATGTTTAACGCAGCTGAACTTATGCAATCAAAAACCAGTCTGCATTTAAGAAACAACACTGTATTACCAAGAATAACTGGATCTAAAATCTAAATTACTAGGAGCAGGAGGGCTGTTCTTTTGATTATATAACAGCCACTTTAACTGCATATGATAGTTTCTTGGAGAAGATAAAAGAACCGATTGGATAGTTTACATCATGACTTCCTTTTAAGGGACTGAAACAGGATGTGATACATATTTGATGCTTTTAACAGTCACTCTTGAATGATGCAACTTGAATATAAACAACCTTATACTATAACTATAACAGGAAAAAGAAAATGAATGAATGAATGAATGAATGAATGAATAATATTGGCTGTAGAGCACCTGTTTATGTGAATGTGATGAACGTTTATGGCACCAACAAGGAACATCACACACCAATTCTTCCACAGAAATGCCAGTTATATTTACCCAAACATGAAAGCTTCTTTCCAGTACTTCACCATAAATCCAATTTTGCTTGCAATTTAAATAGTAATCAATTGCTAGATTTCTATCTAGCAAGGTGAATTCTTTTCACCGTATTTGAGATATCTGATTTCTGCCTTTCATGTTCACTCTTTTTGGAACAAAACATTGGAAAGAATGGAAACAGAAAGACTTGAGAGATTGTGCTGTCTCCTGACTGCAAGTGGAAAAACTAATCAGGACAACAAACATCTGTGAGCAAGCGGAACCAACTCGAGAAGACAGAACCCTTACGGCATATGAAAGCTTCACCTAAATTAAATATTAAAGAAGAGAACTAGGAAAATGAAATCTTTGTGCTTCTAATGCAGCTTACTAAACCCAGAAACAATGTGTTCTGTGTTTAAAAAAGCTTGTATCACAGTCTGCATCTTCACACAATGTCCACTATAAGTAAATGTATGCAAGATAACAGAGTGTATTTAAAAGGAACATGTTTGGCTATTTTCTAGTAGATTGTGCTGTGCTGAAAAAATGACGTCTTTGTGTCAGTATCTGTCTGTGTGAGGATTCGGCTCCCAAGAGTTCTCCTTTAAACTTTAAATCAGAGTTGCAACAGCTTTATGTCATGTCTAATAGCAGGAGAAGTTACAGACTTGGACTTTCCTGTCGATCAGTAACCAATCACAGGCCAATCCCATCAATAATGGATGCTGTCTGGCTTTTACCTGCAGAAACAGAAGCAAGTGCCAAAGTCTACAGAAGAACTGGGGCAGGTTTTGCAAGACGCAGGAAAAACTTAGCAACTGATTTCATTATAAAACTGCACAAAAGTCAACCTAAGAAAACTGATGCACATGTGATCTGTCAAATATTATTTGGTTTAGTGTTTACGGTTGATGTGCCTTTTGCACAATACTGTGACTGTTTGCTAAATTGGGAGAACAGATTTGCAGATTTTCTTTGGTAATAGATCCATAGTCTCGTAGCTCACAGAGCATCTGATACATTTTTTTCACTTTTCTGGCCAGAAGCCTCAGAATCTTGAAGGCTGCAATCTGAATGGCTGTCCATACTGGCACTTCTGTATGCCAGTTTCCAACAAGAAAACACATTTTTAAACACCGTAACATAATGAGCCTTTTCAGAGAAAGATAGAGTCACTGAATCTGTGACATCCCGTCTTTAAATTTTTGTTAGAGAGTTTTGTTTGAGTTTCAGTGGCGAGAACTGCTATATGAGTCCAATAGTTTTTTCTGTGAAAGTATGCAGTACTGGTTCATGAGACTAGGTAATCCATAGAAAGATTGAGGGTCCTTTTCAGACTTGAAACGCTACTTGAATTTTTTTGGCTTGAAATGTTTTGAACAAACAGAATTTGTTTTTCAGTGTACCTTCATTGAAATCTGGATTATTGATAATACTAACCACTTTTAACCTGTTAACTTTGGAACTCATGTTGTCTAGCTTGGCTTCCTTCAATAGCGCAACTCTCTATATTGATTGATGTAACATGCACACTTGCAAGTTTGTCAAAATGTGGCTCGTTTGTGCTGATTCTACAACTGGCACAACAGAAAAGTGTTCTCCCTATTGTTGGGAGATTGCAAGTTTGAATTTTGATGGTATACTCTCTCTCCCCGTCAATCATAGCAACACTACCCATTTGCGGATGTTTGTGAGCTCATGTATGTGGAAGAGGGCAGATAGCACTTTCCTCTTCTCCCTCCCCAGTTCGTAGCTTTCGTGTGATATGTGATACTTGCTTGTGAGTGGGCATTGCTAGGTGACCAAATTGTGGAGAATAATGGGCAATGGTTCAGAAAAGCTCAACTTTAGGCAAATGAGTGCGAGTTCCATCACATTGTGTTTAGCCAATCGGGATTGGCATCATTACTAAGTGAAGGGGAGGACTTTTCATTCACCATATTCAAATCAAGTTAAACATCATAGAAATCCTCACCTGAGATGAGCAGCAATTTGCAAATGGACTAAAGTAGCAATACATCACTAGTGACTCAGGGATATAAAGTATCCAGTACTGCTGTTTTGGCTGAGAGTGGAGAGTGACCATGTCTGTACAGTGCTCGACAGTTCTGGAAGATGTAAAAAGTAATGAATTGTAGCATTTAATATAAAACCATGAATTTTCCCTGAAACATTACCACAAAATCTATTGACTTGACAATCAATCACATCACTACTGCAGTTCCTCTTCAGTGAAATATAGCACGAGTGCCAACGATGTGACTTCAAGCTACTGTAAGCCTTATTTATTTTTCTACCTCATTTTATATTTACCATTATCATTAGTGACATCACTCAACACTATTTCCAATTCCATCCAAGTCCATTTATTCACAGGTTTTATACACTTGGGTTGGAAGATATGGACTGGCTAAAGTAAAGACCTCCTTGTGTGTCCAGTCCTGCTTTAGTTACTGTTGTCACAACAGCCCACTGTGTTTAGATATGTGTGTGTGTGGCTTGTGCGTGACTGTCGGGCAGGTGTCTGCAGCCAGCATTTGAAGGTGGAGGACAGCTGTTAGCCATATGCTCATAACGGAGCTGTTTCTACAACCATAAACCGGGAATGGGACGGTAAAGGAATCTGAACCATGCTCGCTTTGTCCTGCACCTAGACTGTGTGGCTAGACGAAAGCAAAACATGCTTTTCTGCTGAACATATTATATTATATGTTCCTGGAAGCGACTTTATTATCCGCCCATTCCTATTCCAGTTAGGTAAATTATAAATCAATTGATTTTTTTTTTATAAAGAACTGATCATGTCTATATCTCTTTGTACAGAATATTAGCTGTGAAAAGCATGCTGATTACAGATGTACCAATCAGACCAATCAGACCATGATTCATGCTTCATCAATGAGAACATCAAAGACCTGTGATGATAATAATAAGTAATCATAATCAGATGCAATATAAAGTGTACCATTTCTTATAATGTAAACTTTTATTGTAGGTAGGTATGTTAAGTAATGAGGAAGAAGTGGTCTCATTAAATCTGCAGAAAGCAATTTTCCAAAAGGGCACTTCAACTAAAATGTCTTTTCATACTGATAGCTATCATTAAATTGGATGCTCTGCAAAAACAGAATATTTCTCTGTGACTGTCCTGGGCTCTGCAATCAAGAACTAAAAAGTTCAACACATTCCAGTTGCAACGACAATTCAAGAAACTCTACAAGTGCATGGTCTTTTCTGTCACTTATCTGCCTATATAAGGGCAAGAAGTGAAGCTAGGATTATGGTGGAGTTGTTGATATATGTTTTGGGAATGGCAGAGAAGGCAATTTTTTTTTGTCTTATAAAAATGAACAAAATAAATGTTAGCTAGATTGGAAACAACAACAAAATCTAGCATTATCAATTGCTGAAAAATCACTTCTTAGCTACAGTATATTAGGTGACTATACTCATTGCTCACAATGGTTGTGATAATTTTGCATATTTCTTACTGGCTAGTGCCAATCTGCATTGTATGTTTTTCTTCCCTAAGAAATTAATGCATTATTATTCTGATTGAACAAATCATTCTAACAGGATACAAATACAGATACGAACAGGAGGTGCACCATTTGTTTTTTTTTGTTTTTTTCAGAAAGCTTGGCAGAAAGGTTCACAGAGCATCTGGTTGAGACTAGAGGTATGCACTGGGACTGTGATCCCATGAGATGCAACAAAAGAGTCATGCAAGCAGGAGGTTTTATTTTCTTGTGAGCAAGAGCAAGTTGTCAGATATGATTCCTTAGTAACTGCCGTGTCAGGGTTGGTGTGGTGTAAATTAGGCTATTAGTGTTATTATTGTGTTTTGGGAAACAGGACCAATTAAATTTGCTTGAAAATATCACAGGCAGGAAGAAACAAAAATATTAATTGTGCAAACAGGATTAAAGAAAGACTTCTGGTTGGAGTTCTCATCAGTTGAGTTCGGTCGCTGCTGCTGTGGGTGGCCCCACATGGACGACCTGAATATCATTGGGATTGCTGGGGATGGTGCCACTTGGGGGCCGTGGAGATGGCTTGGGGATCTCATATGGGCAGGTGTACTGTGATGGTTTGGGGCTGTGATTTCTATGGTGGCTTTGGGGCTGCAGTTGCTGTGAGCAGCTTTGTACTCAGGACTCCATCAGTGGACAGTGGATAGGTTCAACAAACTGAACTTCATGTGAAAACTGTGTTGCACAGTTGCACTATTTGTCCATGTAGTACACAGTTATAGGTATTTATTTATTACTGCACTATCCATTAGCACCCAGATGAGGATGGGTTTCCTTTTGAGTCTGGTTCCTCTCAAGGTTTCTTCCTCATATCGTCTCAGGGAGTTTTTCCTTGCCACTGTCACCTATGGCTTGCTCATTAGGGATAAATTCACATATTTACAATTAATTTACAATTAATTTTGGTTTAATTTAATTTGAATGTATTTATTTCTGTAAAGCTGCTTTGTGACAATGTCCATTGTTAAAAGTGCTGTACAAATAAAATTGAATTGAACTGAATTAAAGAAAGAGTGTAACACACATGATGTAGCTGAGGTTGAGGAACTGTCAGAGCTAGAATTCACAGACTGTGATGACAGTGCTGATATTTCTACATCTGCTTTTTTCCAGTTTTTCCAGGGGCATAGTAGTATGGTTAATATTTAATTTAAAAATAAATATATAAAAACTTCCACTCTAGGGCACGCCCACTTCAGGATTTCAATCCAAATGCAGATACAGATATGGAAACAAATATTTGGAGCTCGAAACAGATGCACACAGTGTCATTGTGTTACACCCCAAGTGCAAGTCTTCAGAGAGAAGGATTTTGGAGAGAAATTTGGATGGAAAGCATGAGACTGAGATAAAGAGAGTAATTCTATTTGTAGGTCTGGTGGAAATGAGCAAAACCTGATAACATTACTCATGTTTGAGCACTCTGTTTAACATACCAGCTTGAAATGTATGGATACCAGAAATCAGAGTATATAAAAATATATCTAAAATATTTTGTATATTTGGTTTGGCATACAACACAAATCTGTATGAAGAGGAACGCATTGGATGATCCTTTTATGTTTTCATTAAAGGGAAGGCCTCTTTCCGTGCTAAGTGCCAGCTAAAGGTGTTTGTGTGTTACAGTGAACCGCCCCATACAGCCCTTGCCTCTCTTCTCTTAGGTGCAAAAAAAAATGCTTTAACGCCATCGACTCCACTTTCCAAAACATGCAGACCAGCTGACTACGCCCCCGGCTGCCAAGAAAAACACAAGGCCTGGGTTTGGGGGCTCAGCGGCCTCGTCTGGAGAGGAGACAGTGGCTCTCACATAACCCGAGGCTCTGCTCGAGCTGCGGCAGAAAAGCTGGCTAAAACAACACATAGAGGCAGGCCACTTGGTTCAAGCTGTCCAGCTAGATAAATACAGAAAGCCCCCCATCTTCCCCTGATGAATAGCACTTATTAACCGGCACAAATTGGATTATGCTGTTAAGAAGGTAAAGTGCTCCTACATGACTCAAGTCTGTCCTCCTCCTCTTCTTGATATTCCATGGCATGAAAAGTAATGTCTTTTCTATGAGTAGTGTATTTAAACCCTTTTTAATGGTTGATTGCACTTTTATAGACTGGTGATCTGGTGTTACCACAAAGCAAAAGTCACAATTTTTATTTAAAACAGAGACATTCTCAGTAGTTCTATATAAAACTGATTAGTTTCAGGGTTTAACATGAGGTCAGTTAGTGATATAGTGATAAAGTGATATAGTGATAAAGTGATATAGTGATAAAGCTAGATGACGTGATACCTGGAGGAACTTAGCCGCAGAATCCCGTGCACTAAGCTATCTAGCTTACTTAGCTACTGTTAGCAACAACAACAATATTTGACGGTTAAGTTAATGTTATAATTTTTGCTACTGGTTGTGAGATTTTTGGCAATCTATATTGTATATATTTGTTATCCATATTGTCTTATTTGCTTTCAAGAAATGGTTTATTTTGGACTAATTTTTGTTGAACCAAGAATAGCTGTACCAGTGGTTGTAAGAAAAAAAAACCATATGAAATAGAGGACACATTGTGCAATCAAAGTACAAATTACACAAATGCACAAATGACCAGAACTGTAAATTTTGTTGGCTAAGAGCAAGCACAGCTTTTCTGTTTACCATGCCTGCTATTCAGAAGAGACACATTACTGATTGAAACACTTGACTTAAAAAATAGGAAACACAAATGGTTCTACCTATCTGCCTTTCAATAAGTGTGTGTGTTCCTGTGTGTACAGTATGTGTTAGTTTTATGACAACACTGAGACCCCATGCTAAAAAGCTCAACCATAATGGTTTCCTAATAGTAATGCTGAGTTACTGACAGCTACTAGAATTTCAATATCATGACCAGCTGTTATTGTTAAATAAATAGCTAAGAACCTGAAGATGCAATTCCACACTCAGATACTGAAATGATACTTGGGTTTATCTGTGACAAATACAAGCTAGTTTAATAGCACACTGTAAAAAGCCCAACTTGAACAAAGTTTAAATAACTGGATTTGTTGTGTTGGTTGAGCAAAAATCCATGAAAAAGTCAGTACAACTATGTTTAATACACTTATTCAACCTAACCAAAGATTGTTCTCATAAACTTAAAAAGATGAGTTTTGTGAACTATGTTTTGCAAGTTCATCAGAAAACCTCTGCAAACGTATTAATTTGAGTTAAGTCAATCTCATTTAGGAACTGCCCTCCCACACATCTTAGTAAGTGAAAATATCTTGAACATAGTCAAATTTATCTACTATTTCCTATTACAAGATTACAACAAACCAAATATAAGGTTACTAAAACCTAGTTCTACATTTTTACTAATTTCAAGCTTGAAATAGTCTTGTTCTATTGGCAGATAATTTTGCTAATTTTAAGCATTTATTTCTAGAAAGAAGCAAAATTATCTGTCAATAGAACAAGACTATTTCAAGCTTGAAACGAGTAAATAAATGTCTAGAAATAAGTTTAACAATCTTATATTTGGTTAATTGTAATCTTACAGTAGGAAATACTAGATAAATTTGACTATATTCAAGATATTTTCACTTACTAAGATGCCAGGTTTTGCAGTGTATATAGGAGAAAGCAAATGCCAATTTTGGATTAAAATCTAACCATTTGTTTACTATGAGTCAGGGAAGGAAAATGGATGTTTAGTGATTTTTTTAAAAGAACTTAACAAAGGTCTCTACTGTGCTTACAGCATAGAGCTTTTGCAGCAATTAGCTATTATGATGGCAGGAGGAAGAATATTAAATTCAGTCCAGATTTCATTAGTGAAACGGTTTTTAGGTTGCAACCGAACTTCAAGTCCTTCCTTCATCAGAGCTAATCATGTGGGTCACCAGTTTGTTATACTGAAGTCGCAAAAGTGTATATTTTTTGCTTGTTGACTCATTGATTCTGTTATGGTTTTTTTTTGTTATTGGTTCTACATGAATGCAGACATTCTTCTCTGATTTAAGAGGCTGTGAAGAAGAGCTCCATGCGCAATAACAATCCATACGTTTTTACGGAAATTATTTCGAATGTGATTTCCAACTCCAGGTGCGTGGACTCCACTTTTAAAAACCATCATTTCATATTTACTCAAGACTGTCAATGGCAAAGTTAAAGGCCTAAAAAAAGGAACTCCTGTAACACCTCATTTCTCTATATTCAGCAGCACCAAATAAACAGTTAAACATGCACAGCCACATTTGGGTTTTTGGAGCCATACATACCTCACAGGCCACAGAAAAGAGGAGGCAAGCGATGAACGAGGAGCAAAACATACCTCCGAGCCTCAGACTCCTCTCACCAGGAAGCGAGAGGAAAATTAATTGAGGGTGCAAAAAAATCAGATCCCCCTCCAAATGTCTGCAACCACATGTAGGATTCAGAGTAAACACGGGTAGAGGAAATGTTATTTCAAGCCCCTGGAGTAGCACACTTTAGAGATGGTGCATATTTAGAGCTAATGGCGCTAATGATATGCATAAGGTTTATAGTGAATGTATGAATCTGCATTTCTATGCATTGGTCTGAAGAAAGCTAATTATCCTGAAAGGTCAGAAACAAGGCCGAATCTCGGGTCATCTAGAAAAATGAGACACTTCAGGCAAGATTTAAAAAAAAAATTTAACCATCAAGCTTGGGTTGCAAATATGTCTACTTTCTTCTTTACAGTAGAGTAAGATTTCCTGGTTTGGGGAAAACCCCGTCTTTAAGATGTATCTTGGGGATGGAAGTAACCTTTTTTTTTCGCTAGCTGTCTTACTAGCTAATACATTGTCAGGAAACAATAAAGCGTATTGAAAATGTACTCTGTTGACTCTCTTCAACTAAACTGTTACTTTTTGTAAGAACAAGAAAATAATAATCTGTGCTGTGACACATTTTTTTCTCCATGAATTTCACATCTCAATATTTGTATAGTTGTCGTTTTTGCTTATACGACTCTGCTGATGAATTCTCAAATCTGATTGGTCAGAAGTTGTTGATTAATTTTCTATAACAGCAGCTCTGAAATTTCTATTTCAACAACTCATTCACAGGGACTTGTTGGATGCTCCACATACTCTAAGACTTTATATTAAACAGATCGAAAAAAAAAAAAGTGTCTTTATTTAACAAATAGAAATGATTCATTGTGGATATGCTGAAGTTTTCTGTAAGGAGGTGTTTATTTAACATTTATGGAAGGAGTCTCCACTGTCAGCGCTTTATAAAAGTCAGTTTTCCACCATGGGAACGTCATCAGGACAGAGGAGTTTTCCGAGGTTTTTCTACACTTTCTCGGTAACATGACAAGCTGAGATTTTCTTTTATTTTTTTCTTGCACACCACTCCATTGTATTTTATTCCTTATTATTATTATACATGCTGGATGTTGTTCTGCCGAAACATTGAGGCTGTGAGATTCAGTACTACACTACAGGTACTTCCTGTTACACTTCCCTTTAACAATCAGTAGATTAATTAAAATGTGTAGCAGTGTGGATATGATTCTGATTGGATGGATGTCTTTAAAAGATTGGAGCAAAACAAATATGGGCAGAAGAGACAAAGGATAAAGGCACAGCGCTGCTCAAAATATTGTCCTGCATTTTTTTAGGTCAGAGACATATTTATTAAAAAACTTATTAAACATTCGGTTGTTGGACTGGCTAACTCTAATGATAGGCCTATATGCATCTATTAACAAAGAAGATACCGAGTCACAGGGTTAATTTAAATCAGATAGATTAAAATGCTAATCGGTGTGGTTCAGGGAGCAGTGTGTAGTTAATAGGATGGCGAGTCTTATTGTTAAGACATGTAATGTATGAAGCTTGTCCATTTTTGAGTAATAGAGGAGGAGGAAGGAGAGACAGGGAGGCTTCAGGAAGGGCTGGTTCATGTGTCTCCTGCTAGCTAAAGGTCACCTGAGACCCTGCAGTGTTGTTTTTTTCATTCCTGATAAGCAGAACGGAGAGAGAGATCTGAGAGAAAAGGTCTCGTGCAAAGATGGATAGGTTTTAAATCTTCTTAGTTATTATTAAGCATTATTATAGTTCCTTCAATTACACTATTTTGTAAATCAGTGCATCATTAAAACTGATTGTTATTTACGGGTCATTCTGACAATACATAAATAAGTTAATGTACATTTATATTTAAAGTTAGTGCTTAGATAATTACGACATACTCTAATAATACGCAACAAAGCATGGTGTTGTATGAAAATAATCAACGATGGGGTTTTGTGATGTGGCCTCAAGCAAAGTGGAGTTACTGTTATCACCCTGAAGTTGATTATTTTCCAATAACAGCACATCCCAAAATGTTTTGTTGCGTATCCTATAGCAATTTGCCAGTTCTCGCAGTATTTTGTAAAATAAAGAATTACACATTGTACTTTTTACCTGTGTAATCCATTTCATCTATTATGTTTAATGTTGTGGAACATCAGCGAAAGAACAAAGTGCAAAATCCTCCACCCTTACACTTTCCCATGGCGGAAAACTTAAAGCTTTACCTCAGACAGTTGCAAAGCACTAACACTGGAGAGTCGTTCCAAAAAACAGTTATATACATGGATGAATTAACTTCTTGCTCCAATGTGGTACTAATTAAATAGTTTATTATAGAGTTCATGAAATAGTAATAGTTAATAGCCCTCATTGAAAATACACACACACACACACACACACACACACAAACCCCATGTAGGAGCATGTTCAGAATCTCTTCTTGAAACACTTGGTGTTAAAAAAAAACAATGGTAGATTTATGAGACATTTCTTTTTTGTGTATTTTGTGTACACAGAGTGGGTTTATTCAGTCTACTATTATTTATAGCTACATGACAAGATAGTGATATAAATGAATATAAATGGCTAATTCCGTCATGTTGGCAAGAGAAACTCAGTCAATCTGGTGCATCTGGTGAACGCAACTCTAGCTTGCTTGGAGAGCATGTCGAGAATTTAACCACATTCATTACGCACTCATGGGAGACTTCTTTAGAAAGGCACATGCTGGATTGCCTGGCGAAACACACATGCACAAGATTCAAGACAAACAAGTTTCTCAACACAGCACAAACAGTCCAAATATCTATTCTAACTGCACCTAGGGGAGAGCATAGAGTTCTCAGCAGTAAGTATGCACAAATGCAGATTAAATGTTCCTTTTGCATTTTTTTAAATAGGTTGAGGTTGATTTTGGATTTTGCTAATGCAGCATTTTACGTGTTCTGCATGAATAATGAAGTATTGGCGAAAAAAAAATCACAGAAAATGCACAGGGAATATGATTTCCTCAAGCTGTTCTCAGTCTGTAAAATAGCTACTTAATGCACTGTCTGAGTATTATAAGACAGATTCGAGTAATGTGCCGAGACCAGAAGGAACGTCCCTATAACGTTAATGGATGTCTGATTTTTGTGGAAATATTCAAATGACGTTCTGGTAACTTGATGAATGTTATAAAAAAAAAAAATCCTATATATGATTTTTAAAATAATTGATATCACAAGTCTTTGCCAGTTGATTGATATTCTTACAAGTATTTTTTGTAATGGAACTTGTATAAATAAATGCACATTTATTTATGCCAGTGAGGCTTTGTCTAAATAAATATGTGTACATTTGTATACTTAATTAAAACCAGTAATCTAGTCTTTTGATATTGTTTAACAATTAAAATGTTTATTTTACTGTGAAGACCCTCTCAAGAGAAAGACGTTTATGGAACGGTTTGTTGGAAAATCTTTTCTTTATTGTTTAATCAAGATAATACCATTTTTAATTTGTTATTAATTTTTTTATGTATAAAATCTAATATAAATCCAACAATAATTAACATATTAGGAAAGTTATTTGTAATATCCTTCCAATTAGGGATAGGAATGAATTTTCATGAATGCAGGTCATCTAGAAACGGAAATTTTTGGTTCTGAATATAGAAAGAAACTGATTTTGTTTTAAAAACACAGTGCGGGTTTAATGTGCCTTCTTCAAAGTTGCTAAGTTTATATATTATGGTGGTTGCAAGTGGACGAAAAACAGTGAAATATACATTCAACAAAATATATTTGGTTTTGTGTTTGTATGTTGTTCTTTGTGTGGTCTTTCCACGGACAAAATAACAACCTTTAATAACCTTTAACAACATAACTTTTAAGGACACTCAAAAAAAGTACTTAATTTTTTGGATTAAGTAGTGACACCATGTGATCAAAACCACAAAGAGGAAGTGATGTCACAGAGGAAAATGGAGCTGATCAAGAGCAAAGCAAGGTGGGACATAAGACTTCATAAGAAGTAGAAGTGCTCATCTGTGCATCGATAACCTGTAGCCTGTAGATGAAGGTATGAACTTGGTCAGTTATGATGCTCCAGATACTCTGTGCCAGATGTTCTTCACTGTGCACCAGGAGAACATCCCCCACACCATCACACTGCCACCACTGACCTGCACCTTCACACCAAATAGGAAGCTCCATGGATGTATGTTGTTTCTATCAAATGCTCATACTTCCACCAGCAAAATAAGTCAGGATTAGTCAGAACAGGAAACTTTTTTCCAGCTGTGAAATGTCAATATGTGATGCTCCTACTTGAGACACTTTCTTGTTCTCTGCTGTCAATATTGGCACCCAGTAAAGATTGCATGCTTTATTATGATTCTGTTTGGTTTGACATTAAGAAATCCCAATATGTCCACTGTGACATGGTGTGCAAATCTTAAATATGGATTGAATTAGCAGAAGGGTGGCACTGCACTACAGCGGGTAGTGTTCCTGCCTCATAGCGCCAAGGTCCCCAGTTTGATCCCGAGCCCAGGCTACTGTCTATGAGGAGATACACATGCTTTCTCCATGTCCTCATGTGTTTCCTACAGGTTCTCCATTTTTCTCCAACCTCCTACATGCTAGTAGGTAGATTAGCTATACTAAATTGCCTCTGTGTGTGAATGTGTGTTCATGGTGCCCTGTAATGGACTGATGTCTCATCTAGGGTGTATTCCTGCCTCACGCCCAGTATTCCTGAGATAGGCTCCACATCCACCTCAACTCTAACAAGAGATAAAGCTTTTTGCTGGGTAGACAGCATTGCCTCAGATTTCCCTTCAACTTGGACTCTATTTAAACACAAGTTAATATTTAATTTTCTCTCTCAACATATAAAAATACGATCAGTTCTGGAGTGTCCAGTGTTATTTCGGCCATCCCTAACTGCACCACGGCACCCAACATGGTCTTCAGTTTGGTAGCTCATAAGTGTTCATTCTGCACTCCAATGTTGCTGCCCATCTGTTTTCTTGCACAGTCTTCTCCAGTCTCCCTTGACCCCTCTGATCCACAAGCTGTTTTCATCCATGTGAGTAGCAATCTCTGGCTGCTTTTTGGGTTTTGCACCATTTTGGGTAAATGATTGGGTGTGAAATGTACAATTTGTGAGATGGTAGAACTGGTACAGTATATCTAGTGCCAGGTATCAAGCTGTGGTAAATAAATGTCAAGTGTGTTGGTTTTGCCCATTTCAGCACTAAATTTTATGCTAACTTATGCTAAAAACCAATATATCACATATTGGAATGTGTAGTTTGTGTGAAAGTTGAGGGTGTTGCTAATAAACTGGCAACTTAGTGTAACTGAATAATAGGTGCTATTTAAAAAGGAGTATATTGGGAAACCATGTAGAATTAATACACTGGACTTACAAGATTAAAATTACAATACAGTTTACATTTTGGGATCAAAATCGTAAATAGACAATGAAAACTAAGTATAAGCATGGTGCCTGAATGCCATCTCTACACCTTCACCTTAAATTTTTCTTCTCCTCATGGGAACACACACTGTCTTACACTACCCAGGAACTTCAGTGCTTGCAAGCTACTTCATCCTCATGACTCTGATGTTGGCTCCCCAGAGTGAAATGGCTTATGGCTGCTTTGGGAAATCACCTTTACAATCTATCAAGCAGGAACTGATAGGAAGCAAAGGTTCCACTTTTGTCCAAGTCCCCTGACAGCTTGTGTGTAAGGGCAGTTCTGTGCTCTGTGTCCGTTCCCAATCATCTTAGAGTTCCCCAGGGAGAAACTTACAGAGTGGTTTCTTTGTGTCCTCTCATTGGCTATACTGGGAAATGATCCCTCAAGTCCTTTAAGCAAATGGTTGATTAAGGCACACACAGTTGGTGACATGGATTAAGGAAAATGAGTGTGGACAGGCAGACATGACTAAAATGTTTACAACCAAGTATTACAACTGAGACGGTCCAAATGCTGCTTACAAAATATGCAAGCAGTTATGCAAGCAAAGGGTAAGCATGAAAGTAATTTATACCACAGTGCTGATGAATTCTCAATTCTGATTGGTCAGAAGGTGTTTCTATAACAGAGGCTCTGACAGTAGTTCCGGTTGTAATTCAAATAACAGGTTTATACAAAGGTGCTCATTCTAATATGTTGTTATTTCTATAGTAGCAGCTCATTCACAGTGACTCACAAGGTGGACAGTCCAGATAATTATGTAATAATAAACTGATTTTAAGTTATTTAGTAAAAAAAAAAAAGTATAATCATTGATATTGTAAAGTTTTCTGTAAGGAGATGTTTATTTCACATTTATGGAAGGAGTCTCCAGTGTCAGTGCTTTGTAACAGTCAGAGGTAAAGCTGTTCCTTTAAGTTTTCCACCAGGGGAAAATCCAAGGACAGAGGACATGTGCTTTACATTTTCTCAGTAACAAGTTATATTTTTGTGTCTTACTAACTTAAATAGAAATTGAAGAAATGACTCTTTATAGCTGCTATAATGTAAGCGATAACGAAACATAACTAACTCGTTTCGTGAGCATTCCACAACATTAAATGTAACTATGAATTGATTGAAAAAAAAAATATGATGTGTTATTCTTTAATTAATAAAAAGATTTAATTCTTGGCAACATCTTGCTGTGGTATAATTACTTACAGCACATTCAGAAAGACAGAAAGTGTCACCATGTTGTTTTTTTCCCCACAATTTATATCCTAACATAGATTTTTTGACCATTTGTGTTACAAGAAAGCACACTGAATGCCCAGTTGATATGATTCTTCATTTTGTTCGAAGCGTTTGCAGACTTCTGAACTCGATTATATATCTCAACAGCACATAAGCTTCCCATTTTGTTGTAACTTATAAAAACATCAATGCTAGACTCAAATCCTGCAGTCATTGATTTCACACACACTCACTCCCTCACTCCCTCACTCACACACACACACACACACACACACACTTACTCAAAGAGCTCACGCAGCAATTAATAACACACCCTATGTCTGATGACACAAAGAATCAATTGATATGTTGGGTGAAAAGGAGGTTCTGTGCTCTGTGCCTGTTCCCAATCATCTCTCCATCCTCCAGGGAGAACCTTTCAGATTGGTTTCTTATTTCTGTGTGATCCATCAAATCCCTTTTGCAAATGCTATTATTATGTATGACTTGTTTAGTAATATTAATTAGTGTCTTATATAACCTAGATCTGTTATTAAGCTAGGCTAAAGACAACTGTAAACATTGTGTGCTGAGGAAATATACTTTGCTAGTGATTACAGATTACTGATTATACAAAGGCGTGTTGTTTTCCTGTGAATGGTGATTACACACATCAGTCCATACTTAATCAATAGTGATGGCATGACTGCCATTTTGAGGAAAGAGGAACTCCAACCCAAATAAAAAAAATGGAGCCATTGATACATCTGTTGTAAATAGTAAAAACTAGCCAACTCCTGGTCTTGCCACAGCAATGGTAGAAAACAAGCATTATAGTTTATAAAACAGCTGAGACTCACAGCGGTTGTGATGTTTTCTCAAACGTTTTGTATTGTTTTGTTTGATTTTCTAAAGGAACGCTCCAGCTACAAAAAATATTTAATGGTCTATATATCTGTTGTCTACTGTCTACTCGCCTTTTTAAAATTTATTTATTTATTTATTTATTTATTTGCTAGCTGGTGCTAACTCAGACTAACAAGATGGCAGAAAAGCATATAATCATAAGCAGGTCCTGTTTTTTCAGCAAAAAATACATATACATTTAAGAAACAATCATGTTGCATGCAAAGAACTATCTACATAGATCAATTTTTATGTTTTTTTATACATTTTCTATATAAAGATGCAATGTATTCAATACAAATCTGAACACTTACTACAGAAGCTATATAAAATAGCTGCAAAGTAGGTAAAAAAGTATTAATAACATAAATTATGTACATTAAAAGCTAACTAAAATTAATCTAATAATAATAATAATAATAATAATAATAATAATAACAACAACAACAACCAATAATTACCGTGCCAAGCAGAGAAACATAAGGTGATACATTTAACGGATAATATCTGAATAAGATCAATAAAAATAAGCTAAATAAGAGAAAAAAAAAAAATTATTTATTTAATTTCTAATTAATGCAAATTATTCAGTATAAACCTGAAAGCTCACTACAGAGGGGATATAAAATACAAATAAGGTTAAAAAAATTTATTAATAAAATAACCAAAAAAGTATTAATAATGTAAACAAGTATTAATTAAATTATTATATTGTTTTTAAAATATTAAAGTATTTGTTTTAAAAAGAAAATAAAATGAAAAGTTAGCTAAAAGGAATAAAATAATTAATAACTCATAATAATAGATGAGGAAAATAATTAATTAAATGAATTAAATACATGTAATTTTTTTATTAAGGTATTAAATGAATGTTACATTAGGTTGAAACATTTTAACAAGTAAAGAAAATGCATTAAATCAAAAAATACATTATTTAACATACTAAACAACAGTCTGAAAAGAGGAATACACACACAAACACACACACATATAGATAGATAGATAGATAGATAGATAGATAGATAGATAGATAGATAAAAATACGAAGGATTATCTTCCTTTTTCCCAAATGCAAATTTAAGATATAAGATATTTATAATAAATTTAAGATATTTATAATATTTGGGATGTAGAGTCAGACATTATAAAGTACTTCTCCATAAAATGTAATAAAATTTAATAGATTTCATTTTTTTGTTGTTAATAATAAGTATTAAGGACTTCTTCAGTAACTCCATTTCTAGTAAAATGAAGTTAAAACTCGGTATACATTTAATTTAAATTAAAGGCGATACATTTAATGGATAAGTGCAACTCCAGTGACGTCACGCCCGTTTTGTTTAGGGTTACCATAGCAACCGGAAGGTTACTTCCGGATAACGAGACCCTGTTTTTTCCACGTAAAGTTTGAGAGCGTTGTAAATATTAAAGGGAAGAAAAATAATTTTACGGCGCTATTTATAAACCGAAGGAAAGAAAGAAAGTATGAGTTCCTCGCAGGTGGAGGAGGGAAGCAGAGCAGGTGGAGGATGTTTACTGGGGAACTGGGTGGAGGAGGTGAGTGCAGACTAGCAGCTCAACACAGCATTAGCTGGAGCTATGTCTCTAATACTGCTTCTGTGTCTAATTTAATGTTAAAGTAAACAGGGGCCAGCTTTTTCCACACTCTTGGTCATACAACAGGGGATCACAAACTTTTAGCAGCAGTGATCCCTCTCTACAGCACAGGTTGATTTCATCTAAGATTATAATCCAACTAGTTAAATATTAGTCACATTAGACAAATATATTCCCTCATATTAAGTTATTTATTGGAGGATTTACAGCTTTTTATTCCTGAACTTTCCACCAGTTTTACCCAAACCTATTAGATCTGAAACATTTTCCATCAGATTAACTGCATATTCTTTCCTACTTTTAAAAGTACTACTTTTCCTAGTTTTATTACAGTTGTGGATAGATGATTAGAGATTATTTCACTTGTTTTTAAGTTATTGGTATGGAATAAACCCTTCAATTAAAAACGACTTGTCAGTTTTATTTATTACTATAACTGTTACACCAACTATAACAACTTTAATAGTGTTTAATCATGATCTCCATGTAAATGTCATTTAAAATAAATAATAATAATAGTCACGGCTTCCATGGCTATATCTCATGGAGGTTCTCAGACCCCACTTTGAGAATTATGGGCCTAAGATCTTATTATAACTGATGAAAAGTTTAGTCTGAGACACATTAGTTTAGTATAGTACAGTATGATTTAGTGTAGTATTTGTATATAAGAGGCACAAGCAATTCATTTTTAAGACCATTACAATTTATGTCCTACACTTATATCATGAGCACCAGCTGTAGTTGGCACAGATAGCTGAGTTTAGATGACTTCCTGACTACACTGTACATTTTATAAAGCTAAATCAAGTTGCTCATTAGCTACAAACAGCATGCATCTGTGTCAGAAAGCTGATTCTAATGTAAAAACATATTGAGTGAATTATGTAGCTAAGTGAATAAATATTCAAGACACTAGTTAATTGCTTTATTTGGGATTAATAAAGGACATCCCTCCATCTATCCATTAATAACATCCATCAATCAAGCCGACCATCCATCCAACCATCCATCCATCAATTTATTCCATCCAACCATTAATTCCATCCATCCATCCATTAATTTCACCCATCCATTCATCCATCCATCCATCCATTAATTCCATTCATCCATCCGTCCATCCAACCAACTAACCCATCCATCCATCCACCCAACCATTAATTCCATCCGTCCATCCATCCACCCACCCAACCAAACCATCTATCAATTTATTCCATCCATCCATCCATCCATCCATCAAACCATTAATTCCATCCATCCATCCATCCATTAATTCCATTCATCCATCCGTCCATCCAGCCAACTAACCCATCCACCCACCCAACCAATCCAACCAACCATTAATTCCATCCATCCATCCATTAATTTCACCCATCCAGTCATCTATCCATTAATTAATTCCATCCATCCATCCATCCATCCATCCACCCACCCAGCCAAACCATCCATCCATTAATTTCAACTATCCGTCCATCTGACCATCCATTTTATCTATCAAATCCCAAAATTGGGAAACTGCAACATGAATAAAAAATGCCCTCTTTTGTTGAACACAAATCCCTCACTCCAAACATTCCTGAATAATTCACTCCATGTGTGAATTATTACTAATTCTTATTTTTAACAGTACAATAGTGTGACCTTGTTGCATGCATGATAAACTCTTTCCTGTGCAATTAAGAGGGCAACTACATCACTGGACAATACTGGACCAACATCTGACATCCATAAAAATGGACACAGGGGCATCCTCACAGTGGACTTGTCCTCTAAATTGCATGGCGTTAGTACACTCAAATCTGCGTTCACCAGCCCTAAGGGCACACGGGTACGACAGAAAGGTAAGCACAAATGCTATATCTTGAATTTGTATAGTATTTTTTTTAAAAATTGTGTCATTTTTGTTTCCTGCTGTGGTGTTAAACATGTTTCTGAAATCCCTTAATCCCTGCCCAGAGTCATAAATATTTTTGTTGCCAAACACAAATGAAATCCACACATTTCACAAGCACTGCTTTTAAATTTAGAGATGGCCAGCTGTAACAGAACTTTTGTTTCATTACTTTTATTACACCATGCCGTTTCCTTCTAGGATTACGATCTGAGCTGCTGGAGAAGCACCTCATCAAAAGCATAAGGTAACAATCCACGCAAGACTGTTGAACTTCACATTCTGAGATGAAACAAGACAGATGACCTCATTTCGTCTGAGGCTTCAGCGACACTTTAGCAGCCTCCCACACTTCCTGTTCCAGCCAGGAGAACAGAGGAAACAGTGGGAAGACTGTGTCGAAGGAGTGTTTATGTCTCGGTCAGCTTTCATAGTTCAATTAAAAGCTTTCAATTAGTCTTTATCACGGCATTTGAGATTCGTTGCTATGGGGATCACTTGATGTATCCCTGGCAACTCTCCTCTGTAAAAAGAGACAAAACAAATGTAAGCCTAAAGCGAGACAGTATCTCATAGCCACAGACCAGGATATGAACCCTGAATCAAAGGCCAGTTTCGGACAGCGACTGACCACATCTACAGAACAACTGCTGTGTGAGGACTTTATTAAAAGAACTAGAGCAGTCACTGCCTTAAATGAGAAACAGGATGTGGACTATAATAAAAATATTCCCCAGAACTTTAGATAAACTCAGTAGATGGGTCAGAATGTACTCAAAGTAATAGCCCATACCAGAGGGCTGTTGAATTCTTGAATATGATTGGTCAGAAGGTGTTAGGGGAGTAACCGAACATGAATACATTATAATACTGATATGAAAAATAGGTGGAGTATTCGTGGTTTTTTTAGGAAATTTTTAACGACCCTTTTCTAGAAAGTGTTGTTATTTAACAAAGAAAAATGCATAATTGTTGGTATGATGAAACTTTCTGTAAGGAAACATTTCATTAACATGTATGGAAGGAGTCTCTAGTGTCAACGCTTTATAATGGTTGGCAGGTTTCCCATTGGACCCCATGCCCAAGAGTGAACTATGAGTCAATTTTAGTCCAGGATGCCAACCCAGTATCACTAGTTTGCTGTGACTCTGTGCTTTAAAGACTTTAATTGATACTGAACATTGTTTTAGAGAGTA
>CM040480.1:4719704-4743472 GCA_022758105.1 Pangasianodon gigas
TGAATATTAGAGTTTAATTTTTATTCCGTATGATGTTATTAAGTACACCGGATTTTGTTTTAGTGAAATTCAGTTGACACATACCTAATGTCTAATGATTGGTATTCGAATTAAATGCATATTATGTCAAATTCGAACAGTCAAAATGAAGGCTATGACAAATATGTAATTCCTTCAAGTGTTGAGTCAAAAATTTATGTCATAATAATACCATAATATCTCAAAATAATGAGTTATTAAGTCAAAATAATGAGATATTAAGACACCATAACAGCATAATATTTTAAAATAATGAGTTATTAAGTAAAAATAATTCAATTTTATTTATATAGCGCTTTTAACAATGGACATTGTTACACAGTCACACAGTAGCTATACAGAAATCAGCATATAAAATTTATCCCTAATGAGCAAGCCAGGCGAAGGTGGCAAGGAAAAACTCCCTGAGGCGACATGAGGAAGAAACCTTGAGAGGAACCAGACTCAAAAAAGAAACCCATCCTCTTCTGGGTGACACCAGAGAGTGCGATTATAAATTATTTCTCTTCTATAACTGTATATTATAGAGTCAAGTAGTGCTAAGTGTGTCAATGGAACTTGAGTATGAGCATCGTTAGAGCTTAATCATATCAGACTGACGGTATTCACCTGTTCAGTAATTGAGACTGGAGTTTAAACTGTTCTTAGCATTTGCAGTATGATATGGTGAAATAATGACAGCGCATCACATTTTTAGACAAGTTGCAGTTCAGGGCTTTCGAAAAGTTCGTATAGTTTTACTCACCATCATTATAAAGGATATTTATAAAAAATAGACACACAAAACATACAAAGACTAGGCATTTTTAACATCTTATATATGTAATCTCAGTGATAAAAATATGTGACTAACATAATTTGATAAATTATTCCTCTAACAGATTTATATTGGTATATTCAATATTAAATATAAATATTAATTTCAGTGGGTTTTTGTGAGCTGAAACAGAACAAAAGGGTTACAGTCAACTCCAGAATAATTGGCATCCTTTACGGGGAAAGAATTTCATAAAATAAACATTAGACACTATCATCATTTTCCACTCAAACATTTGTAGAAGCTGCAACCTTTCCTCTAACAACAATAGTTATTGTAAGAATTTTGCTATCTTTTTTTAATAATGCTATTCAAAATGTTGTAATATCAAAAATATTATTGACACCCCGATTTTGTAAATTGTAAATTGATCTATGATCAGTTTAATCTAGAAACTCTGTTAATAACTTTGAACTTTATGAAATGGCACACATGTAAGATCCTATTGTTTGACCATCACCATGAGGGGAAAAAGCTTTCAGTATGAAACAGACAGATGATTGTTGACCTGTACATGTCAATTAGTGCATATAAAAATACATAAATAACCTTGGCTTTGAGAAAGGTGCTGTATAAATGAAACATTATTATTATTATTATTATTATTATTATTAGTAGTAGTAGTTTAAAAACAGTTAAAAAGCAAATTCAAAAATGTAAAGGCGTGGGCATTATGCGTGTTCATACAGCTCAGGGCTTCATTAAATATTAATGTGAGTGCACCAGTAATATTCTATGTTGGGTTTTGCAGAAAAAAATGCACCAAGAAAACTTTGTATGCATAAAAAAAATTGTGTAGAATAAATCTATACAGCATACACTATATGGCCAAAAGTACAGTATGACCATCACACTCAAACTGTCACAAAGTTGGAAGCACTCAGTTGTATAGAGTGTCTTTATATGTTGTAGCATTACAATTTCCCTTCACTGGAACTAAGAGGCCCAAACCTGTTCCAGCATGACAATGCCCCATGCACAAAGCGAGCTTCCATGAACACATGGTTTGCCAAGATCGGAGTGGAAGAACTCAAGTGGCCTGCACAGATTCCTGACCTCAACCCCACTGAACACCTCTGGAATGAACTGGAATGCTTAATGCATCCCAGGCCTCCTCGTCTGACATCAGTGCCTGACCTCACTATTGCTCTTGTGGCTGAATGATCACAAATCCCCACAGCCACGCTCCAAAAACTAGTGGAAAGCTTTCCAAGAAGAGTGGAGGTTATTATAACAGCAAAGAGGGACTAAATCTGCAATGGGATGTTCAGAAAGCACATATGGGTGTGATGGTCAGGTGTCCACATACTTTTAGCCATATAGTATAATATCACTCACTGCATGTGCTGTCAATTTTTGGTCATTTTCATGAAGGGTGCCAATAATTTTGGAGTTGATTGTAAAATGTATGAGTACTGTGTTTGTTCTCAGTCCTCAGGTAAAGTCATTGTTTTATTTAACAGGGTGTGACAGCAGTGAGAAACAGAGATGCTCCTTTTAAGAAGAACGCCAGTTTCACCGCACCAATCAATGAGTGCTTGGACCCCAATCCTGAGAACTATATTGATATAGAAGAAGTGTAATTTTGTGTTGTTTATACAAACAATTTTCTTTCCAAAAGGGAATCAGAAAGTAAACAGCTGTTTTGTAAGCTCCCTCTAACCTCTTTTTTTTGTCTCCTAATATACGGATGTTGAAGAATCGTTACAAAGTGTGATCATTATGTACAACAGGCCTTAGTTCTCAAAGTAACTGTCAAAGACTCTGCTGTTCTTTTTCATGTTTTCCAGTTATCCCTAATACTTTCCCAATAACACTTATCATCTGGCAAATAAACTCAATAAGCTCCTTCCCTTCAGTGAAATCTTTTAACTGAAACTTTGCAGGCTGTCCTCGAACAGTGACAACATTTATTTAGGTTTGTAGCTAGACACAAAGCATCTGCCTTCCCTCCATATGCAGGAGCCCGCGTTATATCGATGACACACCAAGTGTAGCGCTGGCTTCCTTTTGAATGCAGTGGCTTACTTCCAGCACCAATGCACTAACCTTTCATGCTTTCAGCAGGGTAGCTATGGCAACAAGTCATTTTTAGAACATGTTCATGCAGATTCACCCCCTCAGTTTTTGGGAAGTATTTGTCATCTGGTAGAACCTACATGAAGAATTAATGTTGAAAACACAAACGTTAGATGTTAATCATTGCCAGTCGTGTATAGTTAATGGAAAGCTCCACCCTGAAGCACGTTAAATAAGTTTATATTGAATATATATTTGTGACGTATCTAGCGATTCTTTGTTGGTTGATGCTGTAATTTCGTTATTCCTGTGAGAGCTTAGTGGTTGTGTGCCACACTGATGTCATATTGTTATTACTAGTGCAGTTACACTTAAAGTGGAGTTTAATAGGAGAAAGAATTTCCGCGATCTCAAACATCCTAAAAACAAATGAGAAAAGGCTTCTTTTCTTGTTTCTCATTCAATGTCGTATTAATGAGAACTCCAGTGTGGAAATAGTGGAGATGCAAAATGCTGGACTCAAAGTTCCAGAATGCAATGCAGCTATATGTCAGAAACTCAGTTCAGCTAGTTAGTGATCTACGAGATGACGAGTGCGATGGCATTGATGGAGGTGTAAGTGTGAAAATTAAAGCTTTGGAAGCTGAAGAGTCGAGCAGAGTGTACAGATGAGGAGATGAGAGCTGGGCAGACTACACGACTAAAGCGCTGCCGCATCACTCTCTTTAGGTAGAGTTAAATTGCCACCAGCAGGTAGTCAGTCGAATGTCATTGTGGGTATTTATAGGAAGGTGTTTACCAAAGTGAAAACAGACCAACATGCTGAATGAAAAAAAGTTTTTAAAGAATTGAATTACAAAATAAATCTTGGACACCAGTGAAGATCATATGTTACTTATAAAGATAAGTATCCAAGTCATTCATTGTGGATTTTTCCTTTAACTTATTTGTTAAAGAAATGGAAAAAAAATAGAAAATTTTCCATGTTCTTTTTTGCTGTTGTTTATGAGGAGTAAAACAGGTGCAAGGAAATTATGCACGCAATATGTATTCAAGATGTTTCCCTGCTCACCCACAGTGGCTTCAAATGATGGTATTCAGATCTGTAGGTAATTTCACTTGGTAATTTCTGCAGTCTCAAGGTGTGACAAAGTAGACGACTGTAAGTAGCTTTGCTTCTTTTTTTTTTTTTTTTAATGTTATCCTGTTCATCCTCCATCTTTCATGTGTTTACCATCCATTGTTCAGCTGTATTGTTGGACTGGTTTATATCTCACTTATAAGTTATTGGATAAATGTTAATGAAGAAATAAACACAAAGACATCAGAATGGAAAACTTGATGTGAAGAGATGTCCTCCACATGTATTCTCTGCCACAAATTTGTGTTTTATTAACTTTAAAAAGTTGCCCATTGTCTTTTAGACAGCTTAAAATCCTCTTTGTTAGTGTTTTGACAAACTCACAGCCTTTTTTTTTTCAAAATCACTAGGCTGATTGTTCACAACACTAGACAATGCAGCTGTAAGGCTGACTGAAAATCAGAGACAAAAATCGTGGATTTATTAAAGGAATTGTTTGAAGGAATTTCAGCCTTACAACAATATTTCCTTGAGCACAAAAGTCATTGATCAGACAAAATCCAAACCTTGAAAGCGAATGAGTAATGGTCCAGTGATGGCCCGCACTTACCACTTCATCTGGCCAGTATAACGCTGTGGAATGACAGCGATGATTCATCCGGATTTGGCTGGCAGAATAGCTCAACCTTGAGACTGCCTGTTTACAGCTGGGCCCAAAGTTGAAATACCGCATAAGCATTTGTGGCATTTGGGCCATTTTTGGCCCACACTCGAAATGCTGGTAAAAACTTTAAACGTGGCTGCTTAACATTTCCTAATACGTGTTCCCATTTCTTTAGTTTTGCACTGAACCTGTGATGCTAGCTTAGATAACAAGTAAGTGAAGCTTAAGTCATTTCACACTTCAATTTTCAAATAGACTTGCTTCATTAGACACTGTATGACATTTTGAATCCTTTGTGTTTGTCACGGAGAAACAATGGCAACACACAACACCAATGCATTTAATGAAATGCAAAACTACTGTACACTATTAATTATGTGCTCAGTACTAGAAAATTATAGACAATATTTAATAGACATAGAGTTATATAGAATTAAACCTGATAACACACTCCTCCTTTAACTAGTATTGTGTGTTTATAATGTGTCTTATACTGTCTGGGTAATTCATAGTGGTAATTATGGGCTCTGTGAAGACCTTGTAAAAACCTTGTAATTTCCACAATTTTTGACATAAACACACTATAAGATTAGATTCATATATTTAAAACGTAACTTAGTTTTCAGCTAACTAGAATTCACCTAACGCAGTGTTGAATTCTTGAATTTGATTGGTCAGAAGGTGTTGCTTATGTCTAGGTGTAGATTACATATTTTATTGCTTAGCCAGGCAGAGCTGTTCAATTTGTGCGTGAGAATTTCAGTGCTTATTCTTTAAAACTTAAAAACAAAGAATATGCATAAATACGTAAAAGCTGAGCACTGGAACAAAGAAGTTGTCTCATTATCGAACACAGCGCAGTTGCGCTCTGCAGTACGACCTCTTTGCAACAGCAGCCGCAGTGACAGAGCCGAGTGTGGGAGGCAATTCACAATCGAGTAGGTGGGATGCTGCTGTGAACATCAGCACACACACACACACACACAGATGGTAAAAGACCTAATGGACTCTCAATAATCAATGACGTCATTCCTTCAGCTTACTGTACTCATCTACAAGGATAATAAGCTGTTACCGCATGTCACCATATTTTTTATATTGCTAAAGTAATAGGCAACAGTTATTCTAACAGATATCCATTTAAAATAAGAGTAATGTGATATGCTGGATGAACAACAAGACTTGTTTACAAGCTCAGCTACCCAAAATGACCTTTAGTGGTCAAAATGTTAGACTATTTTAAGTTTCTTGTCAAAAATGTCTGGGGGTTTTTTGGAACATGATACTCACAGAGATTGTAGGAGGATAGAGGATGAGGTACTCGAGTAATATCAAATATCATTCCTCTTCAGATGAGCTTATGAGAGGCAAACCATTCAAACACTGCACTGAGGGAGGAAATTTATATCACAAAATCTGTGCAAACACTGTGCAAATTAAAAAAAAACAACAACATAATTTTCAGATTGTTTATTGAACAAAATATCTTACATTGTCTTGGATATACATATATACAAATATTAACCTGTATAGTACCAGGGCGAAATATCACTTCTGACACCAGCAATAAGTTCAGTACATTGTACCTTTGCCCTTTTCATGTGCTGTATATAGATACACATCATTTTTCAAATCACGTACAAATCTGGATATAGAAAGCACAAAAATAAGTAAAATCATTGAGGAAAAAAAGTCCTCAACTATCAACACTGGAAGTTGCATCATCATAAAAAAACACCTTTACAGTTTCTTTTGCAGTTGGAGCAGGTATGAAACATACCTACATTATAATTCCTCATAAGGTATTAGGAGTAACATGTTCGATGTGAGGACGGGGCTGGTTTGTGCATCCTTTCAAACCAAGAGCAAAATCCAGGGGGGGAAAAAAACAAGGATTGTGCTGAAGAGGTTTTGGCCCAGCGCTTCCCTCCATCAGCAGCACTCAGATAACATAGACATCTGTCTTCTCCCCTAGAAGCCAATACGTTCTCATTTTGCCTTTGCCCTAAAAGAAGGGAAGGCAGAGATCAATATGGCACATCGACAAGCTCTTAGGATGCACGCTGGAGCAAATAATCAACACTCAGTGCCTGCTCGAGGACAGCAGAGTGGCTTGAGTCTGCAAAAACTAATGAGTAACACCCCGATTAGAAGCTGTCGAGTATCCCCTGCCCCTACTCTTTAAAAATAATTATATAAAAGGGACTGCAAACCAGTCTCAGATTAGCTTAACTGGAAAAGTGGCTTCATCAGGACTGAACGGCATTTGTTTTCCATTTCTACAGGGACACAATGTGCATGCTGACTCTGTGTCTGCTACAGCTTGTAATCCGAGAAGCACAGAGAGTACCATCCATAACACAGAGTCTGGAGAGATACATGTGGTTAAAAATGTCTCAGCAGGAAACAAATACATTGGAACATACTGGTGTGGGTTTATATACTACCAGAGTAAAAGTATACTTTATAAGTATACTCAGGGCTGAGCGATATGATTTATACCACACTGCTGCTTATTTCTTGAATCTGATTGATCAGAAGGATAGTTTTTTTTTTTAGAGTTAGCATTAAAATGTAGTGTTATCCCCACCCTGTGCCATTTGAATGCACAATCAAATCTGAAATGCATTTACAGTTTGACCACTGTTCACGCATATGTCCTTTTTGTTTCAATTGAAATGTGTATATTTATTCTATTGTAAATGTTTCTACTTATTCTAAAAAAAAAAAAAAAAAAAAAAAAAAGCTTTGTTAGGTTAGTTTTTGGGGTTTTCTTTGGACCCCAAAGTCCTAATTGCTCTAGAAATCTTTTCAAAATGAGAAGAAGGCTAAAAGTCTTCATATCCTGGCAGATAGGCAGCAAAAATTCTACAAACACAAAAATAAACAAACCCTACATGAGATAGCTAGTAAACTAGCTCTCTAATTAGCCATTCTATTAGTGTACTAGCCTAGGGGCAGTCAGGAACTCATCCTGTAGTGTTCACTTGGTCCTTTTTGAATGTTATTGATAATAGATCATGTTAAATGATATTAGATATTAAGATTAAAAAAAAAAAAAAAAAAGATTTTTGTCTTTATTTTAACCAGAGGTTTAACATCCTGCCCTCGAACCCATCTCTGTACCTGAACTGTAAGCTATGCTGTGGTATCGACTGAACATATTAAATGGTGAACAACAAATCAAAATCATTCCCAGGCATTGGCATGTTTTATTATGTCCTTGATTACTTTACCTTTATTTCTATATCCCCTCGTAGCTGGAGGTCGAAGTAGCCAAACTCGTCAAGCACCTCTTTGGTGGCGGAAGACACGTGTATCCGCAGGGCTGCAAAAAGGGAAACATATCAATAGAACCAATCAGAGTAAGTGCACATCTGTGAGTGACGGCTGGACCCTGATGACCTCAGACTTATGGAAAACCCCAGGCCTAGCATGTAATAAGTAATGTATGTATGCATGTAGTCTCTAGTGCTTTGGACGTATTTGATGGGAAATGCACACTCCATATGGGCTGTGCATGTGCAATAGATTTTATGCTCTGAGGCTTACTTAGCAGTGCGCTATAAATCACACCGGATAGAGGGGCAGTGACTCCTGCATTCATTATTAATGGTTATTAAGTACAAGGAAGCCCAGTACAGGAAGTCAGGCAGAAAGTCAATACAAACAATGAGCCCAATGGATGGTGCATGGCATGTCTATATATATATATATATATATATATATATATATATATATATATATATATATATATATATATATATATATATATATATGTATATATGAGTGTGTGCACAAATAGCTTGTGCTGGTGCTGCTAAGTGCTCATTCACAACACGGTTCAACCAATCCATTGTGGGCTATGCTGAAATGCTGGAAATGTTCACTAATCAGTCAGGATGCTGCTGATAGACGACTACACGAGATAGCAGGTTGGTAAATTAATTGATTGAGATGATTATAAATGAACTGTTCCAATAAGACAAAGGCCAATAAATGCTTGCACCAGTTACTCATCACTAATCAAGATGGAAAACATATAGATTTACCAATATCACATTCATTTCATAACTACAATATACTCGTTTTTCTCACATAGTGACATGACATTCAGAGATGGGTAATAATGTGTTATATTTACATCTACTAATTCATTTTATTTATTCAGTTGTAATTGTTGAACTGGCACGGACCCTATGTCATTCACTATATGCCATAATGCTATTTGAGATTCAGCCACAGAAACTGTTGGAAATTGTTCCAAAACTAATTCTATGAAATATCACTTTTAGAATATTTTCAAAGGCTTATTTATGCACTGAAAGTGTTGTAAAAGTGATACTACATTTAGTAGTTCCAATTTCCAACTGCCACGTAATAGTGTTGCTCATTTTTTTGTGTTTGTGTGTATCTGAATCTCAAATGGTGTACTACTAAGAATATAGTGCAATACATAGGGGCTTTACAATGCCATTATGTTCTACCCTATGTAGTAAGCGTATATAGTGAATACATTTTGTGATTTGGCATCATTGTGTATTGAAGGGGTTTGTATAAAAATATTCCTGCATCAAGATGAATTGAAGAAGGTGAAATAAAACTAAAAATGAATGTGAAACATTTAAATTGTCATAATGCGTCCTATTCTGTGGTTCATGGGGTACGAACGCATAGTGTAGCACTACAGCTAAATTTCACTTTACCAGTATCATATTATAAACTAATTAATATTTAAACACATTTCAGTACTCAATATTTTAAGCAATTAAAATTGTACTACAACACTAACTGCGAAGATTATCTATGACATCTAGCTAGCCAGCTAGTACGCATTGTTAAATTTCTTTCACAGATGAGACATGTACTTAATGTGTGATGTAATAAAACACGACTTTGGATTTTTCTCTCCTTTCATTGGAAATCTGAACCTGTGTATCAACTAGCATGCCACTTGAGTTGTCTGTCAGCAAATACGTTCTTACTCTTACTCAAGGACAATTATTTTTACTCCAGCTTGAGTCATTACTTTTATTAAAATGATGTTTTGAGCTTCTCTTACAACCGCACCATGTTCTAGAAATTTGTTTTTGTCACCCACCTTCCCCGGTGGACTCCATCCTTGATGCCGTGTTGACAGTGTCTCCAAATAAACAGTACCTGGGCATTTTGAGTCCTACTACACCTGCACAGACAGGCCCTGTACACACACACACACACACACACACACAGAAAGACACAGACAGACGTGGGAGATTCATTAACTCCTGCCAGAAGACACCATACAGAACCCTCTGATCATAAGTATCATCTGATAGGTTGAGGGTTCACGCTGAGGACATTGATCCCTGCAGTCGTACCAGCCTTAATCTCATTAAAACAGCCACTGTGGTCCGCATATACACAAGCTGACAGAGATTGACAGAGATTTGTGAGAGCATGCTGGGGGATTTACTCTAAAGTAGGGCTAAGAGGATTACTGCTTGGCTGTGTGGCTGAGTATAAGAGAAAACATTAATTAAGTACTAATGCTGTGACTCAGCCCTTGCAAGGTGGGGTAAATGTTAGAGATACAGACTTGCCTTGGTGTTTGGCATAAAAGCAATACGTTTTATTAATGACAATAACGAAATACTATGCACTGAGTGGGTTTACATGAATATAATATAAATATCCATATCTGATATAAATCAGATCAGTATCTGTTTAGATCATTTATGCAGGCATAAATCACATACTATGATCTCAAAAACTGTTATTAGATTTAAAGACATTCAATCAAGAATTATTTTGGCCAATAAATAGATTGTGCATGTAGACCATTAATCAGATAGATATTGTTCTGCACATGTGCACACACAGAACCGGAAGAAGGGAAAAAAAAGCAGATTTCTGTCTTTGGATCAAAATAGTGAGAGCTTACAGAAAGACAACATGATGTGCAATTTTTGACCATAAAAACACCAAAATAAATATTTAGTGACCTAAATGTGACCTAAGAAGTAACCGAAAAGCCAATTCCTAAAAGTCGTTATAGTAACATAACATAACGGATTAAAAATAAAGATTGTAAATGTTAAGAAATGCTGTTCTGCTTTTACTTACATGTTGAAAACCTGACTTGAAAATTGCCAATGCTATTACCATGTTACTGTAAAATGTAATTACTAGCTGATAGCTGGAGTTATCTGATTATCAGATAATACTTGAATACATAAACATGGTGCTGAAATCTTTTTGCAGTTAAGCTGATTATTTTCTATATGTAAACACACTCAGTGGCAATTTGCAAGCTGAAGTAATAACACAAATTTGCACGTGACCCAAACATCCAACAGCAGAAAACATACCTGTGTGGATTCCGATGCGTAGCCACAGCTGGTCATTCGGTCTGTGTCTGATTTTAAAGCTTTTGACCTGCTCCAGTAAAGCTAATGACATTCCAGCGATCTCACGAGCATGGAGTTTGCCGTTACGTACAGGGAGACCAGACACCACCATATAGGCATCACCGATGGTCTCCACCTAAAATGAAGAAGGTAGACGTCTTGATCTACACTTTGTTGCTTTATTATCTAGGCTTTAAGTCTCATGGTTGAATATTAAAGAACGAATAAAAAGAGCAAAAAAGGTGTTTGTTTAAAGGAAAATCCTATCAATGTCCTATTGAGAAGGATTTAAAAAGAGTGCTACTCACCTTATAAACATCAAAATTATCAATGATGGCATCGAAACATGTGTATAAGTCATTCAGCAATGTTACAACCTGCAGAGAGACAAGTTTTTGGTCACATTTTCTTATCAGGAAACATTATAAAGAAGTATTATTTTGGTGTATCTAATTCAGATTTTCTGCAGTATGAACATAAAAACACATTTAATATGACCTTTTTCAATTGGATTTGATGTTTGACATATCACATCATCAACGCGCACTGCACTAGAAAATCAGTTCTCATGATGTTCTACTGTAAGTCAGTCAGACAAGTGTTATAACTTTGTCAACAGGAATCTATCACATCGACTTGACATCAGAATTGACAACAATATAAGACAAAAGTTTGATGCCTGTTGGAGTAAGCCATTATAAATGCTTAGGTATATTGTCTAATGAAATTTATATATAAAAATATGTTGGGTAATTTCTAACAGTCTCCTTAGCCAACTATAAATTTTCTGTTACAGCTCAGAGACTGTTTTAATTAGTTTGGGGTTCTGGCATGCCATTTTTGGTAGGTTCTCTCAGGAATTAACTGGTGCACTAAGTATGCACCAATGTATCTCCCTACAGGTCAGTCAGCTTTTCAGTTAGCAAGTAGAACTTGTCTGAAGATATTTCCTGCAAACTTGTGTTGCCTCAGATTATGTAAATCACCCCCACTGTATCTTATTATTATTATTTACCATGAAGATTCAGGGGCAAAAAATAACTGCTTTGGTTTGACGCATTTCTGCCTGAACTGCTTGAGCTTCCCTCAAATGAAAATAGTTCCTTCCTCCTCTTTTGGATGCAAGCCCAAACACAGACTGTACCGAGAAATAGATTTGCATGAATAAAGCAAGTGATAATGAATACAACACAATGAGAGTACAGTGTGTACAGCATAACAGTGTGAGTATAAAATTAAACACACTGGTGCTGGGAGATAAATCATGGAGATTATATAAAGACAGTACAGAAAAGGTGAAATGTATATTTGGTTATATTACTATAAGGAATAAACCCTGATGAGGGTTTATTATCAGTGATCAATGATGGGCTGATGCAAAGCAGAACTACCATCATGTAGTTGATTATTTTCCTTTATTATTATTTCGTCCTGAAGTGTTTTATTCCTCTTATACCACAGTCATTTGCCAATTATTAAAAAGTTTAATTTATTAATTAATGACATGCTCTAATTTTTATCCTTTTATAATAATAAATAATACATCTGCTAGACAAGTTAGTTTGTTATATTTCACTTACGTTATAGCAGCTATAAATCAGCCTCTGTTTTTCTCACTTATGGAGTTAATAAGACAAAAATAAATGCAGCGTCATGTTACAGAGAAACCACAAAGCGCGAAAACCCTCTGTCCTGAAGACTTTCCTGTGGCACAAAACTGTTGCAAAGAGCCAAAGACACTGGAGACTCCTTCCATAAATGTTAAATAAATGTCTCCATACAGAAAATGTCACCGACAACAACAATTCTAAATTCAACAATTATAAATTCTTTATTGTTCTTAAATAACCACACTTTTTTAAATCCGTTTATTGTTAGCCTTAGACTATGTCGAGTTTCCTACATGCAAGTTATTTTTCTCATGAGATTTGTTTATATCTGTCATAGTAAGGCATTTCTTCTTTCCTCTATTTTCACACTCTATCAATACCATTCTGTCACAACAAAGAGCCCTTACTATGCTGAAAGCCTGAACAATGTACTGGCTTTTTACCAGCTCTGGCTTAAGCTGTCTAATTCGTTAGATATGATTTGAGATTCCTACAAACATAACCAATTCCTCCCTCTATAACTAATGGAATTTTCCTGGCAGGAGATATAACGAACTCAAGACCATATAGGGCCATGAGAGTTTAAGCCTTCTTCCTCAAAAGGTGATCATGTTTTAAGGTGACACCTACTCGAGGGAAAGCCAAGGATAGGAGAATTCATTCATCTTTTTAAGGAGCCTCATATTCCTTGGGCTCAGCTCCAGTCGAATGGTGTTTGATTATAATTTAATGCTTAATAAATGCAGCTATAAACATTTTAAGACATTTCTTTATTTTTAATGCCAAATCTCTTTATGCTGTAATGTGGCCATGACTGCTGGACATGACAGCATGTTATTATAATGCAATTTTTGAATTTTCAAACATACATACCTGTAACGGTGTGCTTTCAGCAGACATTGAAGTGAAGCCCACTATGTCACTGAAATAGATGGTGACGCTGTCAAAAGCCTCTGCCTGCACTGTCTCTCCTCTCTTCAGCTGCTCTGCTACTGAACTGAGAGCAAAAGAAATGAATATTTAAAAAAAAGGACAAGAAACTGAACAGCAAAATCACTGCTCCACAGTTCCAGCATAATTCTAACACTAATGTATTTGGACCAAAAATAATAACCAGGGGCAGCCATGAGCAATTTATCAGGCCCCAAAATTTCAGAACCGTGACAGGCCTACTAAGGAGTTGTAGTATGTTTCAGGCAAATGCATGTACAATGGATAAAATTAAACATTCATTTCAAACTCTGCACTAAATGGCAGCCAAACTCAACTTTGGTTCTCAGCCTTTCCCGATATAACACCAAAAATCCTTCTTTCCACAAGGGAAAAAAGATCAATTAATGATAGAGCCAGAGACGTGGATTTTCCTGCTTCTCGCAAAGAGGGCTTAGAATTCTCAACCGTTCCCACAGTCCTCAGCAGTCACTTCAGCTGGCTTTAATGTTCCTCCCTGCTTACATAATTATGTCTAAAATAGAGGACAATGCCAGGACAATCATCTATTTTCAGCATGCAAGGAAAAAACTGTTAGTGAAAGTACATCACAAGTAGTATGTGTGTGTGTATGTGTGTGTATGTGTGTGTGTGTGTAGGCAAGGGGCTTAATAACCTTTCATTCATCAAGTTGTGGTTAAGAGCTTGGCAGCAGTAAGGAAACTCGGATGTGCACGTTACAAAATAACAAAAAATAAAAAGGTTTCTCACTGTGGCAAGATTTGGTAAAGCAGATTTTCGGCCCTCCTCTTCTCCTCCAAGTAGGCCTGCGTTCGCTCCTCCACAAGGTTCTCCAGGTTGTTGGCGTACTGCTCCATTCGGGACAGCAGGTTATTGAGGATGCTGGTGCTCCCTTCTCTGCCACAAACACAAGCAGCAGTCAGAAACCCAGAAACACACTCATTTCATATGTAAAATAAATCACAGACAAAAGGGAAAAAATGATTTGATTGAAGACAGGATTTCTGAAAGGATGACTTGTATCAAGGATTTAGGGGTTGATTTTTTCCTTTCTTCACTTAATTACTAATTAATAGCATGATTTCTGTCAGAATTCTAAAGATATATTTATAAATGTTAATAAGGTTCACTGCTAATGGTAGCCATTTTGCTAACCTGACAGGATTTCTTAAGGGATCTGAATCAAGGATTGATGCATGCGAATGGATGATTTGTCTTTTTTCCCCCCCCAGATTATTCATTTTAATTTCCATTGGATTATTGAGTAATTATTTGCTTGTGGCTGATTAATGACCACTAACAGGAGGATGCTGTACCTCTACTGTGTGGAGCGATCACGATCTCAGTCCACTCTCCTTCCTTTTAATATGGCAGTTTGCAGACTTGGGCTACAAATGTAAGGTTGAGAATCTATGCGAGACATGTAGATGTGGGCTGAATCATCCTCAGTTGATGCCATAACTCAGAGCACTGAATGATTCAGATCTATTCTGGGTCAGAATTCACACACCTACATGCACCATTACAAAACTATGAGTCTGAAAAAGTTGATCGCTGGATTAAGTCTTGCTAAATGCACTTTTTTCCCCTAATTCCTATTTGCATTTATACCAGCGATGTAGGATGAATAAAAGATGAAAGGCTTTTAAACTGGACTGTGTGAAATACACGTGGTGAATTACACAGAGGATAAAGAAATCCTTTTTGGGAGGTAAATGACATTAATCATGATGTATGGTGTATTACTTGAGAGCCGTATAATAATTTACGCGAACCTAAAGCAGCCTTTAGTGATCAGAAATATCTAAAGAGCTTAATTGTTCATTTATTCAATTCTTTTGCATACCGAAGACCCACAACAACATGCCATGCATTTCATTATGAAAAGAGGTCCCTTTTTAAATTAACGATGCCTGGCAAACATTTTAGCAAAACGTTTTAACATGTCACATTGTCCTAGTAAATCAATCACATTTTTTTATCCATATTGGAAGCCATTTATCAATCAAATGCCAAAGTGCCAAGCTCTGACTGTAAAAAAAAAATCTCTATTTATAGAAATAGAAAACAGTGATCTTATTAACCAAGAGCTTCAATAAATGTAATAACTATTAAGTTAAAAGAAGACAAAGCACACGTGCAAAGCTTTTATATATAAAGTTGAGTTTTAGAAATAAGATACAGCAAATTCAACAGTATGATTCTATTCATAATGACAAAATAAATTTTTGCATAACATTTATTTGACATTTGAAATAATTAATCATTGAAAGATGATATAGGCAATAACTGATGAATTCTTTTCTAAGTACTCATTAAAAAGCTGGGAGCAGAAATAATGGCTGATCGAGGGTTTCAAAAAAAAGAAAAATTAAAACTGGAATGTAGAAAATGTCGTAGAAGCAAACTGGGTTTCTATCTCAGGGTAGAATGGTTTACAGTTTATATGAAGATTGAAAATGCATTTATATGAATGACTCATTTTCCATAAACACTCATATGGGATTCCTGAATGTTTAGATCAGCATTCATAAGGTATTCATATGACAATAATATGTACTACCATGTCAGTCTAGTGGACTTTTGAACAAGATTTGCATAGATACATAGTTTGGAATAAATCTCTCATACTGAACAGTCAAAAATGATCTGCCTCTTCACCTTTAGATGTAAAAAATATACTCTGTGAACATTCAAACTAAACACCATACTCTCTGAACTGTGAAAGCCAGTGGAATGAATATCATGTATACAGTACACCTTATATTGAACACCAGAATACCTTAATGCGATAATGCAAGACATCATGTCCGTTGTAGACATCAAAAATTCACAGTATGATATATTTACGACCAAATACCCCAGGTTTCAGTACATCACAGCATATTACCCACATGCTTCCTTGGTTCGAACACAGTAAATCTTCTGAGCAAGTAAGAAAGAAAATATGATGCTAAAACACTTAATATACACCACATTTATATCTTCAAGGTGAAAGAAACCCGAATCATGCCAAAGCTTCAGGCTATCAGGCCAAACTGGCATGTGCATTAGCAGCGGCACTCACTTGTTGAGTTTGGTGATGAAGATCTTGATGTGGCTGAAGTCTGGGCGCTCGGTGGGATCCTCTGCCCAGCAGTTCTCCATCAGGGTGGTCAGCTCCTCGCAGTGACGCGAGTTATCCGTCGTTGGACGGAAGTAGGGCTTCTGGCCATTCCGCACTTTCTGGATTATCTCTGAAACACAGAACATCTGCATGAACATAAATAAACAAACATGCATACAGCTTGGTAAATTAACCACAATGCCATATTTTGTTATTGTTTCTGATAAATGGTTATCACTGATTAGCCAAAAAGTCATCACAGACTATTCCTGATTACTGTCTTTGCTACTGGACAGAACAGCACAGTGATTCAGTAGTAGCGTAGTGACTGTCTAATAAAGTTTTTGTTTTTGCAAATGCCTTTGTTGGCAGCTTCAGCAGGCATCACATACTGTATAATACTATTTATTGTTTGAGATTAATTTCTATTTATTGATCCACAGTAATGTACCCACTTTTAGTGTAAAATCCACCATTTTCAGGTTAGGCCAAATTAAAAATGAGCTTCTTATTCATTGTGAGCGCTCACTACATAGGGAATAATAGATCTAAGCAAACAGTATTTCAGAAATAGCCACAGAAACTGTCTGTTTTGTGTTTTTGTTGTATTTTATTGTCATCTGATGAATATTGAATGCAAACATTCTCTCTATTTTCACTACTCTTAAAGTTTTGGTACTCTGTGAGGGAAAAAACAGCAACAATGCCACATATGCAACAATAAATAAGCTATATGCTTATTGTGTATTGTTTTTTCTGTGAATTTCACACAGCATTTTATTATTCATCACTAGTCATCCTAAAATCTCTTCCTACTTTTGGGTTTGTCTCACCATGTTGTGTCATGACACACTGTCCAATGTGAACACGCTATTAGGCTATTAGGCTTGAATTAATTTGAGCGCACATATGGAGTGTATTCTATCCAACAATATGACGTAAATAATGAAGTAAACAAAATGAGTAAATATAATTTACCTTTCGGGCTCAGATCCATGCCTTCCACATAGAACGGCCCATTTCTCAAAGCTATCTCCTGCAGGATGATTCCAAAACTGTACACATCTCCTTTCTGGGTTCCCTGTGGTGGCGGTCTATCATATATCAGTAACTCTGGAGCTGACCATAGTTTTCCTGAAATATAAAAGCATTAACAGACAATAATCCTTTTGATTCAGTTTTCTCTTTTCTGGCTTTAGAGCAAATAAAACAAATTTTTGAAATATTTCACAAACGTTAATTACTAACACTGAACATCTGCGTTTTTAGCTTAACATTTGCTTACTTGCATAAAGTTCATGTGAGTCTTCATTCTCGTTGGACGCCCGAAAGCTTGCCAGACCATAATCTGTAATTTTCAGGACAAAGCGACTGTCCACCACGCAGTTCGATGATTTCAAATTTCCATGGGAACCAATGTAGCTGTTGTGCAGATAGTTCATTCCCTGGCAGCGAAAGACATAACGCAATGTTACGAGTTTTACCAAATTTTATTTACCTTCATTTATTCCCATGTTTTTTGGCTAAATGTAGCAGAAAATACAGTACATCAGAATTGCTCTTGAGCTACATAAAAACAAATTACATACAAAAAGCATCATTTTTTTTTACACCAGAAAGCTAATGGGATTAATTACAGCAGTTTAAAGCATGAAATTAATATGGAAATAACAGACCAAAAACAGGCCACTCAACAAAGTATTACCAGCAATATTTTCTAAATTAAAATACTTTCTAAATTAAAAGGCAATTAAAAGGTTACCATAATTTGTGATTTTGTGTCTGTCACACACAAACACCTAAAGTACAATTATTTTCCCAGATTTCTCCCTATGTTGGCTGATTACGTAAGTGATCTATTAGCAGACCAGTGTTTTCACTGAAAGCCTGGGGCTTTTGTGTGTCTCGGCTCCTAAAAAGAAGGGATGAATCTGCACAAAAATTACTTTACTACCCATCTTTCAGACGCACCATCATTCTATCTCTTTTCGATCACTAATGGGACTCCTTTCACACACGAAAATTGCCAAGGCAACACAAAGACAATGTCTGGTCTGGCTATTACGACTATTAAAATCCTTTTAGGGTGACCGATTATTTACTGCATGAATTCAGCTTCTCCAGTACTTATGTGTTGTTGAGAAAGCTATTAAGTTGCGCATCGCTTTGATAAGGGTGAATGCTTTGGCATACTGCACTCTCACACACCTTGACAATGTCATTGATCAGTGAGAACCGGAACATCCAGTCCAGATTGATGCTCTCGTTTTCCAAAATGTCCTGCAAGAACAAAACTGAAATCAACACCGTGCACATCCACACAAAAATCTTTGAGTCATTTATGTCCTTAATGAAAATCTGAATTTGATATCAGTGGTTCATTGTGGAATGAAAGTGTCAGAAACTTAATTGTATAAAGTAATAAAAAGTATTCGTTAAACCAATAAGGTCTATCTGCAAGGCTTTAAGACCATACATGGAAGTCTTCAAGTAGCAAGAAGAAAGCCACTGGTATTCATAATTGTACATCCTTTCCACAGATTTTGTTAGCCAGCTAGCTAACCTGACAGGATCTCAGACAGGATTTTACGCCATAATCACAAATGTTATTGTTTACTGCTAATGCTAGACATCTAGCTAACATTTGATAACCTGACAGGATTTCTAAGTTATACTCCTAAATGTTAATAACCCTTACTGCTAATGTCAGCCAGATAGCTAATATAAGCTTAGCTAACATAATTTCTGACAGGATTTTAGGTCACATTAATAAATGCTATCATTTCCCCTGCTAATAATAGCCAGATAGCTGACATCAGCTCATCTGACAGGACTCTAGTTCATATTAATAAATGTAAGAACTTTCACTGCTAGACAGCTAGCTAACATTTGCTAACCCGAAAGAATTTCTGACAGGATTTTAGGTCATATTCATAAATGTTAATAACGTTCACCACTAACATTAGTCAGTTAGCTACTATAAGACAGGATTTCCAGCAGGATTTTTCGGTCTTGTTAATAAATGGTATCATTTCTACTGCCAATGTTAGCCATAGCAAATGTTAACTAGCTGTCTGGCTAAAATTAGCTGTGAAAATGATAACATTTATGAACATGATCTAATGATCCTGTCAGAAATCCTGTGAAGTGTGCTCCTGTTAGTTAACTGGCTAATATTAGTAGTTATTAGCATGATTTGATTTTTAAGTTATAACTTTTAAGTTTAAGCACAACACCCACTGATAGAAGTCTTTAACCAGTTATGTTCAGCGCTACATGCTTGTATAATTAATAATAATCAAAATTTAGTTTAAAGCACCATAGAAATTAAAGGCTAAAAATAGAATACAGTGAAATGTTTTTCATATAGTTATACAGTCATGTATATTCTAGCGTCTTGCTAATTAAATGAAAATGGATATACAAATATCTAAAACTTAGCAAACAGATAAGAAATGTGTACGATAGTGTAAAGAAAGCAGGTGTTTACCTGTAGGCTACCCCGGGGGCAATATTCAGTCACAATGCAGACGTTTGGAGGATCAATACAGGCACCAATAAACCTGGTGAGATGGTTGAACTGGACGTCCCTCATCTACAACCAACACCGAACAAGCACTTTCAGTGATTTTTTTCAGTGATAACTCTAATTAGAGCCCGGGTTCACAAATTAGGACAATCTCAAAAGAGCAAGACAATTGGGAATAAATACAGGTTATTATAATATTGTTTTATTCTCAGCTGCTATGAACTCAGCAACCTCAAAACCCTGTGTTTTCAAAGGTGCACTGAGTGAAAGCGCCTCTTCAACGTCCCCAGGCTAAGGCCAGTTAGCATAGCCTTTGACCTACATAATCACCGCCCTGGTGAGGAGTTACATAATATTCCCCCTGCTGTAACTTTACTACTTCTTCCCTATTGTGTTTTCCCCAATCAAACATGTGCAGTCCCACACGCTCCTCTGTTAAATCCTGGAAATAGTGCCTAGTGCAGAAAGCAGTTTAAAAAATGTCCTTGGACCCCTTATGATTGCTGCACTGATTTAGTTTATAGACACCGTCCAACTTTTCAAATATTAGGCACATTACACTACTACTTGTACTATTGTATTTATTTGTTGGAACCACTGGAATCCAAACCAGTTACACTCCGTTAAAACTTAGATTTGATAGTTTTATTAAATCGGCAGTTAGATTCAAGTGATATTATTTGTACTTTTTTTGAGGTAGTTTAGGTTTTGCTCAGGAAATGACCTCATTACTGTGACTGGTCTGAGTTTCAGACCATTAAATTCAGACCAGCCTAGAAGTATTATAACATAATGATAAATTAATTTATTATTAATGAAATATTATAAATATAATAATTTATATAATTTATATAAATAATAAATTTCTGAAGAACCCTTGAGGAACCTTTCGGTTTGTAAGACTCTAGCAGTATCATAGCTGACATGAATCACCACTCTTATGTCACAAAAATAAATAATAAAATTACAAGCTCCCACAGATGGGGTCACTAGACCCCATTTTGAGAGCCATGTGTGTAGAACATAGTTCTTAATGCTTGCCATTAGCTGCTGCCTTCTTTTGGCTCGTTCTCTTTGAGAAAACAAAACAGCGAAGCCTCAAACAGAGCTGTTATCTGTGTTTGCACTGCTGCAATGACGATGTGTCTGAGTCTGAATTACGAAAGATTTAGATAATATATAGAGCGTGGACAGTGTAGGATATTCATTACGCTCCTGAATTTCTTGATTTGGGAAGTTCGAGTACTGACGTAGTCTTGTGCTGTCTCTGGAGCAGATTCCTGGGAAATTGCTTTTAATTTTTTTTTTACTTAAGGCCATTTTCCAGTGCTTCCACAGAGACTGCTGGCCATTTTTCAGCTCTTTGAAACACAGCGTCCAGCATTGCTCCCCTCTTTTTCCACGGCCTCAGGCTGCTCTCCACCCCTTTCCCCAACAACTTCCCCCCACCACACACACACACACATACACCTTATAATGTGGATGTGAAAGGGGAATGTGTTTTTTACCACACAGGGCACTGAGGTTACTGAGTGGTCATAAACAGCAGGATAACACACACTTTACACATACACACACACACATACACACGCACACACGCATGCTCACACATGCTCACACACTCACACACACTCACACACACTCACACACCGAATAAACAAACCTCTTGCCTTACATGCTTCAGTTCAAACAGCACTTGTCTTGTCAACTCGATCCTCTTGTTCACGTGCTTGATTGCCACCAGGTTTCCCTGTGAGAGGAAAAAAAAAACGTGTTAGTATCCATGTGGGTTGAAAGAAAAAAAAATCAAGCCGTATTGTTCATTCAAGAAAGCATCATGGAATCCTCAAGATAAATATACACAATTTTTAGTGCCACTCAAAACCTAATTTAATACACTATTCAGTGGAAATAATTTCCACTAAAGGCATGCCAAGTGTAAAACCTGTTTTTATTCAGCAGCAAAAAATATGAAAACAAATTTTGCTGTACAAATTACAGCGTCTTCCCAAGTCTCAGCTTCACAGCTTCAGATAAACACGTTTGCAATCATATATCACTGTGTCACAACTACAGATAGCTAACAGTAGCTTTGGGCCACTGACCTCCATATTACTCAGTGAATGCAAACGTTTGCATCCCCCATAGAAAAAAGGAACGTTTATCTCTATAAAAAAGAACTCTAAGAAGTTAAAAATGAAATGTGAACATACTCTGCAAAAAGATAACACCAGAAAATAACCATAAAAATAGTTTGAACAGAGCCAAAAACATGAAGCCAAAGTTTTTCCATCAATCTCTCACTCTCCAGCCCTGATAGACAAAGATAACAAAAATATTATTACAGAATATTAATATTACATTCAAAAGGAAAATATAGAATGCAATTAAAAGAAAATGCTTTTCTTTTAATTGAAAAACTTGCTCATTTTTGCTATTAATTTCTTGACATACACTATTTGTCATTTTTTGTTACATGTGATAATGAAGGAACAACAGTCTAACCCAACAAACTCATTTTTTTATTGCTATAAATTAAATTTTATTTTAGGGTATACAAATTTTTGCACCTTTTTTAGTCACAGCAGATTAAAAATACACCCGATTCAGAATAGGTTGAAATTTAAGACAGTGCTAATTAATTAAGGCTTTTGATTTTGCAAAATATAATTTCAGACAAATTAAAATTTTTAAGGGACAAGCAGAAATTCTGGTTAATGAAAAATTATTCTATACAGATACAAGTGGATTCTGAATTTCTTCTTGCTTTACGTACCTGAGGACATATTTATCTAATCTGAGCACAACTATCCTTCTACCAGACAGATAGAAGTGGAAAGGAAAATAGCAGAAGTAAAAATAAAGTCCTTTTTTTGGCTGAAAGACAATTTGTCTGCATGTTTGTCTGGCAAAGATGAAAAGTTTCTGGAAGTGTTACAGCTCTATCCTAGATTGCTCTGTAAAATGACTTTGTCTAAAGAGTTTATATAATCGTTGAATTATCATTACATGTCATTTAAGCTGTACTTTTCCTTAACGAGCCTCTGTGAGATGTGTGAGCTTTCAGTGCGCTGGACGTTCATTAGGGTTAAGGTGTGCAACTCTTACGTACCGTTTATTATATGTATGATGTAACTGGAATGAACAGAACTGTTAACAGAAGGGCAATTGTTCCACCTCTGAAAATGGTCTCAGATTGCTTGTGAGTAAATACACATGCACCTCGAGGGCTCTTTGCTGATACTGCTGGAGTACTGACATCACTAATCCAATTCATTTAGCATAACCAATACAGAGAAGGTAACAGTCGTGCCAACACACAGCAATGGTGCAATATAATGTGATCACAGAGTAATACAGTGAGAGACCACAGCTCCCTCTCTCTCTCTCTCTCTCTCTCTCTCTCTCTCTCTGTCTATACCCCTCTCCCTCTCTACTGTTCTCTCAATGTTTCTCTCTGCGCCTCTCTCTCTCTCTCTTCACCGCTCTCCCTCTCTACTGTTCTCTCACTGTTTCTCTCTGCATCTCTCTCTCCACCCCTCTCCCTCTCTACTGTTCTCTCA
>CM040480.1:4743572-4768357 GCA_022758105.1 Pangasianodon gigas
CTCTCTCTCTCTCTCTCTCTCTCTTCAGCAAGTATACATGTGTGTGTGGGTGTGTAGAAAAGCGGAGGTAAGGAAAATGTCAGAAGAACTCAGCCTCACCTTAAAATAGCCTGTTTTTGCAAACAGCTGATGTTTTCCGTGCGCTGTGATCAAGGAGCCGTAGCTGGAACCCCTCTGGAAAGAGCACACAGGGGACACAACGTTAGCATTCAAATCAATGTAGATGTCTTTAGCATGTAAAAACGAAGAACTGATTCAGCCTCAGATAAACCAACATGGTGTAGGATTACACCATTATATTTAGCAAGATCGTGTAAGAATTCATGGGATTGGTCTGTAAGGGTTGGGCAGGGTATACAGAGTGTATTGTGTTGCAAAGATCCATAAGTACACTATATGGCCAAAGGTTTGTATACACCTGACCATTAGACCCATATGTGGTTCTTCCCCAAACTGGTGCCACAAGGTTTGAAGTTCACAATTTTCTAGGATGTCTTTGTACGCTGTAGCGTTAGAATTTCCCCTTTACTGGAACTAAGGAGCCCAAACATGTTCCACCATGACAATGGCCCTGTGGGTCCATGAAGACATGGTTTGCCAAGGTTGGAATGGAAGAACTCGAGTGGTCGACTGCACCCCAGGCCTCTTCGCACACACCAGTGCCAGACCTCACTAATGCTCTTGTGGCTGAATGAACACAAATCCTCACAGCCACACTCCAAAATCTAGTTTAACGGCTTCCCAGAAGAGTGCAGGTTATTATGACAGCAAAGGGGGAATGGGAATAATAACTCTGGAATGGGATGTTCAGAAAGCACATATGGGGTGATGGTCAAGTGTCCAGAAACCATATAGTGTATTTATGGTATATTTGACAACAAGAGCGACACTGTCAAATGACCTTTAATAAGACACTATTGTAATGACTGTAGAAGTGTATATTTAGTCATTTCTCTTATTTTTTTTACAGCCGACTTGCAGTAATTTCTTAATAAAATACAAACACAATATGTCCAGGCTTTAAAAAAGTCTGTTCTACATCCAGTTCAGGTCTTTAAGTGTTCATTTGATAAATAAGGGTTCCTGGATTCCTAAAAGGTTTCCTCCCTTTTTGACAGGGAAACACTCAGATGTAGTGCTCAACATGGAAACTTTACAGGGTTCACCCAGAGGGACAACAGAAGAAATTTTCTAATTTTCTAAGTACACAGGGATGCACCAACACTTTGGCCACCAAAAAGCGTGCCATTTCGGAAAGTCTGTGGCCAGAAAGCGTAAAAATGCAAACATTTTGACACAAAAACATTACAGGTTGCACAGACTACCTGAAAGCATGACATCCTGATCAACATGCAGATCAAAAGTATATATTTATAGTTTTTATTTGTATAATACTAGAATATCATATTTTATATGTTTTATATATTGTATGCTTGGTTTTGTGGAGTAATGTCCTACATTCAGGATAAATTCGTCAAATAATTAGAGTCCATTTTTCAGTTAAGCATTGATTATGCTATACTCTTGATTAATGTCTTTTAATTTGAAAGCATTAAAAAACTAATTTAATTACTCAAATGTATGCACCAGTCAAATGAGCTCATTAACAATCTTTAAAAATCCTGCACTCGGTTTCAGCTGTGAATTTTAATTTAGGTGCATTGCTCCTTCCAGGGATTCACATTAATTGTACATTACACAATCACATTATTTTCATGCTACACTGATCCACATTTGAACACAGCAGTTATTTATAAAATATGGCACATGGAACAAGTTTCCAAAATGAAACAGAATGAATAAAATGACACTTAAACCTAACACGGACTGGCTCACACTTTCAGTAAAATGAAGTAAGACAGATTGGAAAGCAGTGCCAATATCAGTATTACAGCCTGGAAAATTCATTAAAAACATATATATTTATATATGCCCAACAACTGTAATGAAACCCGCTGTGTGTGAGTGTGTATGTGTGTTTGTGTGTGTGTGTGCTACTGCACAGCAAAGTAGACATTAAGCGTTTCCGAAACCTACAGAGAGTTTAGAAAGCATTAAAGCTATTTTGGATCATTAAGCAATCATACTAATGTCAGAATCAGTGAGTCATTTTAGCGTACAACAAAACTATTGAGAACGAGGCGGCCAGTCATGACTCAGGCGTCTCAGGAGTTTTAAAAATGACCGAGTGTACAGTAGAGCCTGTCACGGGTGGATGTTAGCTGCTAAACTGGCTGGCGCGTTCACTAAAATAAGCTATGTTTATAATTTTAAACGGGGGTTGTAAATCCAAAAAAATGGGGCTTTTAAGAAGTTCTGACAGCAGCCAAGTTCTAAAAAAAAAAAGTGTCGTGTGGACAAACTTGGAATAAGAAGTTAGCTCTACTTATTGTAGTTAGAAAACCCGGACTAAGAAAGTTGGCGTCAAAATGGACGGCACGGATAGAGGCTGAGTCCAGCTGGGAAAGGAATCAGCGCTAAACCGCCCACCAGATATGAGGATAACGGAGTGGAATGAAAGATACCTGGGAAAGAGTGAGGCGGCTGCCAGCGCGCCTGTGGTATTTGTTGGGGCTTTCAAACTGCAGATCCTCCCATCGAATCCTCCACAGCATTCCTGCCAGCTCCTTCTCCAACTTCAACTTCCTGAACAGTGCAACACAGTGAAATCAAAGACCTTCTGCTTTTATTGTATTGACAGATGATTTTATCCACACGACTCATAATTGAGGCAGTTGAGTGGTACGAGACTTGCTCATAGGTCCAACTATGTCTCTTCTGGGATTTGAAGTCACAACCAGAGGTGCCAGGTTTGCGGTTTTCCCACAGAACTGGGCCACTTTAGCTAATATGGAGGAGTTTTTAATGGAAACAGTAAATACAAAGTACTGTTATGTATAAATGTGGTTATGATGAATTAGCACAAGGATCTTCAACTGGCAGAAGGTATTTTAGCAGACCATACCGAGTACTTAAAAAAAAAAAAATACTGTAGCAGAGCTGAAAAACATATGAGAAAAATACAAAATAAACATGAACCAGGTCGGATTCTGCAGCCAAACCTCTGCTGCAGCCAATCATTTATTATTTATTTGAAGGCAGCTCATCAGAGTCATTAGGTCAGAAGGAGAAGAATTTTAACAGACTTTCATAGATTTTTTCATTTTATTTACCCTCTCTGGTCTGAGTAGGGAACTGATACCATGGCTTGTTTAAACAAAAGTCGATGATGAAAACAGGATGTTTAAAGACCAACAGACAGAAAAGTATGCTGTATCAACTTCAAAATAGATGTGGCTCATCTGTTCCGAGTCTGTAGCATTAGTCAAATGTGGTCACATGAAATGCCACTATGAAGCGAAACATAATACTTTCAATTGCCTTATTTATAGCCATAAACTAATCATTAATGGTTACGTATTAAAAGATAACTGTTGTTGCCCTTCCATCATGTTAGAAGCTTAGGTAACTGAATCTTCACAACTTTCAGTTGAATAATCCTGGATTAGCAGAGATTAGCATTAGATTTTAGGACCGTAGTGAAAGAACTGTTTAGGAGAACTGCTTGTTTTTAATAATGACTCAATGTAATGTCTCATATGATGTTAATTATATTACAGTATACATTCGCAGGAATCTGAGGCTACATTGGGCACAAGTGCACCGAAACTGGGCAGTTGAAGATTAGACAAATATCACCTAGACTTTTCTAATCTTCAACTGTCCAGTTTCGGGGCGCGTGTGCCCGCTGTAGCCTCAGATTCTTGTTCTTGGCTGACAGGAGTGGGTTTATGTGGTTTTCTCCTGTTGTAGCACATCCACCTCAAAGTTTGGCATGTTGCGTGTTGCTGAGATGCTTTTCTGCTCACGCTGGTTGTAAAGAGTGGTTATTTGAGTTATTTTCAGCTCAAAACAGTCTGGCCATTCTCTTCTGAACGCTCTCATCATTTCTGTCCAAAGAACTGATGGACACTAGATTTTGTTTTGTTTTGTTTTGGGGGTTTTTTTGCACCATTTTGTATAAAATCTAGAGACTGCTATGTGTGAAAGTCCCAGGAGATCAGTAGTCTAGCACCAGCAACCATGCCACAGTCACTGAGGTCACATTTTATTGATCCAGATGTTTGATGTGAACATTAACTGATGCTCTGGACCTGTCTCTGATTTGATTGGCCGATTGGATACTTGCATGAATGAACAGGTGTACAGGTATTCCTAGTAAAGTGGCCATTGAGTGTATAAGTCATTATTTCAGAGTTTAATACAGGGTTTGTGAGGGTCAGATTTCAAGTTTTGGACTCATTTTAGATCACTTTAGATCAACCCTGCTCTGCAGATCACTTGTGTAGAATTTTAACCATTTAAAACAAATTAAAATTTTTACCAAAACATACTCATTCATTATGGGAAAACATTGACAAAAATGTCAAAATTAGGGCCAAAATTTGTAAATCAACGCACAAATAGAAGATAGCAATGACCGATAGTAAATATGAGTCACAAAATTTTCCCAATCTCTCCAAAGAATTTTTACATGACCTGAGGATACAATTCACAACAGACTAATATACAGACTGCAGTCTATCGACTAAAAACAGCCTTTAGGTAGGACGGGGGTAAACAGAGTCAGAGCCATTTTAGGGTCACTGCTTTTCTCGCCTTTTCCTTCCTGTTATTTTTGACCATAAGTAAACTTGGATTTCCACACCAGCATGTTCATAAACACGTGGACACTTTCCAAATGGATCGACACATCTGGAGCTGCTCTCCCTGGACCTGCTGTTTTCCCAACAAGCTCAGACGAACCGAAATCGCTCATCCTGATATTACATGGACATCGCCTTGGTAGGATTTCAAAATGAGACGGTTTGTTGTTCAGCGGAGAAAGAGAGAGAATGAGTGAAAGAAAGATGGAGAGAAAAGAGCAAAGCTCACACATTCCAATCTAAAAGGTGCAAAACACTTCCAGATGTCGAGGCTAGGATATTGCAGCGTTTGCATTTCAACTGGGTTTTTAAAACTCCCCTTCGTAGCCACCCTGGTCTGCCCCAAAAGACCCACCGTTATTTGTTTTTCTAGGCTGGAAGAAGGGAAAAACCTTGGCAGGGGTTTAATAGTAAAAAAAAAAAACAAAAAAAAAACTGAGATTCCAAACAGAATTTATTTGGGGTTCGTCAAATTAAGATGCCTCCATTATTATTATCATTATTATTATTATTATTATTATTATTATTATTATTATTATTATAGATCATATGCATGCTGAGAGCTGTATTTATCTCAGTAAGAACTAAAAATACTTTCTGAACTTCATGCATAAAGTACAATTCACCCCTTAAAGTGCCCAGCTTATTATTTAGTAACTATAGTGAAACTAATAGGAAAAGTGTGTAGTTATGAAACTAAATCAGGACTTGGGTGGTTACGAGGTTAAAGGATTTAAAATCTGTTGCAAATAAAATGCAAAATCAAGCCAATTTTGTGGGCACTGCGTCTCCATAAGGCTTATCCTTGATACAGACAGCCACATAGATAGACACATGCTCTTTTTTCTATTTAAAGGTACTCATTTTAATGCCATTAGCAGGTCTTGGTGCAAAGGGAAGCATTCCACACTGGACTTATTGTTTCATGAATCCCATATGTGAATACCTTCAGTACCCCCCACTCCTCCTTCCCAAATAGCCCCCTCTCGCACCATTAAACCGCTCACTTTGCCTTCCTGCAAAACTTCACCTCACACCATTGACTTATCAGCGTGATCTTACTCCTAATTATCCGTCTTTAGCGTAATGGATTTTGTCTGGACAAAACAACAAACTCAAGCTGTAAGCATTTTTTCTTAGTAAAAGGGAAGACAAGCGATGGCGAAACTGAAAAGGATAGGAATGTGAACACTGAAGCACACAAGGGTGAGGTTTAAAACCAAACTGAAGGTATAAAATAATCAGTCAGTCCACAGATAATAGAAATCAATATCATATCATGATAAAATAACTGTACAATAATTGTCATTGTGACCAATGATTCATTTACATTTTTTATATAATTTATACCACTCTTATATTATAAGTAATAGAGTAATGTTCATTCACAGCCATACCCTGACTTTTAGACTATAAAAAAACGGTAAACGGTATGTAAAGTTTGGCCCCAAAAAGTCATCTGCAACAGGTTTTAGCAAGAACAGCCAGGTTACAACTCCACAAAATATCACTGTTATACAACAACACAAAGAAATGTGATTGCTGAACTCATTGAGCACTAACCTTTAAATTTATATGTGTGTAATTAATTGTTATCAGCTCATATAATTAAAGCAATTAAAATACTGAAAAGCAGTTCCAGCCCTGAACTATTTAGACTCTCCACATCTCCACATAAATCTTGGAAATCGTGTAAATTCTGGGATCTACAGGTTCTCTGCCTAAAATCTCTCCTGGGATTCCCATCTTTTTTTTTTTAATGAAAAGAAACCTGCAAAGTCTACCAATTCAGAGCCAAAAACGTACCTGTAAATGAGAAAGCTTGACATTCCAAAAATGATGAGGGCAAGACCGGAGCCCACAGCAACAATTCCTAGGACAGGAATTTGGTCTGGAAAATGAAAGCAATATTTACACATCAATCTATCTATCAAACATTAGAAAGTGAAGAATGTTAAACAGCTGCAGGCAAAAGAATTTGCATTCAACACCGCAATGGAAACCTGTGTGAGACAATTCAGTTTGAATAATTTGAATCTTTAATTTGTGATCCAATCTGAATCATTTGAATCATCATTTGGATTCAATTCAATTTAAAAGGCTATAGATGCAATTATAAGTTAAATTAAATTATTTCCTTTGGATTTCTATAGCCTAATTTATGTGTTTTTTTCAGTATGACCACTTGCTGATTCTGAAACATAATACTATTATACATCATGAAAAAAGTGGGATTTATTTAGAAATTTATACTGTTTTTTGTTCATGTTTATTTTTAGAACATATACGTATTTACTTTTTTTTACGTATTTACCTTTTATCCTTGATCAATTACGTCTATTAATGAAAAACAGTTTTGACTAAATGTCACAGATCAGTAAATAAAAATGAATCTAAAATATTAAAATATGCAATAAAAGTATGCATTTACTTTTGATATTCTTTGCATGAATATGGTACAAACATACTGTAACGCTACTGCTAATATTTAGACTGTCCATAGTTGTATAACATCATGGGCTCATTAGTGTTTAAATACATTCAAATACTTTTCAAATTTCAGCAATTAAAAGTTGAATACAATGTTTTTAAAGTGAAATGTTTTTTAAGTTTTAAAGTACTGAGAACATTTTTATTAAAATTTTTTTTTTCAACCCTAATTAGTGATAATGTAGCTGAATAAAAATCTTTTACATGTCTGAAACTCTGCTCAAAGTTTAAGAGTTTCTCAAATAGTCAGATATGAATTTGCTGCCACAGCGGTTTCAGTGACTCACACACATCAGTCTACAGAACTGCCAAAAATTCGGTGGATTGAGAAAACTCTCAATCACTTGCAAAATTCCTCTAAACAAAAAGTCGAAATAACAAATTAAAACCTTGGTAATTTAAATAATGTTATGTCTGCTCCAAAAGTTTATCAACAAAAGTCTCGGGGCCCATCCTGTCGAAGTACTGCACAAGAACATTTGAATCATGAGGTGATTCGCATCTAAAAAAATTTATAGCATTTTTCATGTAATGTCTCACACCTGGAAATGTTTTGTTTTGTGATGTTTTTTAAATACAACCATATAGGATAACGTTGACTGTATGTCTACTTCCTAACAGACATGCTTATGCTGCAAATCACTAAAATAAAATATTTAAAAAAAATCTAAAACTCTAAAAAAAAAAATAATAATTCGTTTCCCCTTACCTTCACACGAGACCAGACATCGAGGCTCATCGAGTGGTGGGCAGCCCTTTGGCCAGTGAATCCTCTCTGTAGCCGACCACATAATTTCCTTATTGGTTCCATTATAGTGACCAACAACCTATGCAGAAAAAGAGTTTATTCTAGTTTGTAAGGCAGCCATTTAATTCAAATATGGCTGACATATATTCTCTTACTGAATGTATGCTCTATAATTATACTCAGTTCCATGCAGGATCAAGATGGAGTTGGAGAAAAGCTATCAGTCCTTCAAAACCGTAATGTAGTATTTCAAAAAGACTTCGTTCAAAGAAAGGTTTATTAGAAATATATATATGGCCATGATTATTCATTCATCAACAGTAAACGCTTTCACACCTTCACATTTAGGGGCAATTGCACGTAGCTAATCCACTGACTGGCATGTTTTTGGAAGTGAGAACCCTGAAGAACTCAGACCCTGGGAGAACATGTGTAACTCCACACAGACAGTAGCCCAAGCTAAAGGTTAAAAACTGGAACCCAGGAACTGAGAGGCAAAAATTCTACCCACTGCACCAACACACCACCATAAGGTCATAACTAACTACTAAAAATTCCCATGGGACTCATACTGGAATCCGTGAGCCTGTTCTATATACCCTGCCATGAAAGATACCTTAAGCCCAGAATGTCTCTGGGATTCACATGAAGCACCCACAGCAAATAAAATTCCTATAAAACCCAAAGGACTTCCATGTAATAATAATAATAATATAGTGAAATAAAGTCCATATGAGACTCACACTACATATAACTCACATAGGAGAGTAGAATGCAATTTACTTAGCAATAAAACCCCACAGAAATAAGGCCATATTCTAATGAATAACCCAATCCAATCCAGATATTCCAATAAGCAACCTATTAATATCCAAGCAGAGTCCTACAGCGGTAGATATTCCAATGAGTAACCCATAAATATCCAATAGGAACCCTATAGAAATAAATATTCCAATGGCTAACCCATAAATATCCAATAGGAACCCTATAGAAATAAATATTCCAATGGCTAACCCATAAATATTCAATAGGAACCTTATAGAAATATATCATATTCCAATGAGCAAACCATAAATATCCAATAAGGAACCTACAGAAATAGATCATATTCCAATGGCTAATCCATAAATATCCAATAGGAACTCTATAGAAATACTTATTCCAATGAATAACCCATTTGATTACCCAATGTACTATGAACTCACATCAGAATCCCAGTTAATACACAGAACTCCAAATGAATACCCAATAAAAAAAATTCATGAGAATCCCATTGGAATTTTGTATAAGGAATAATTTGCCACCACTTTAAATCCTTGCTTGTGACATAAAAACTGGCATTAGAGACTTCAGTACTGGATCTTTTGCACTGAAAACTGAATTACCTAGTTTTTAGATCTGCATCTTCAGTGGTAAATGTGCTTTGTGGATGATGCTTGTTGAAAGGATAATATAAACCAAGCGTAATCTTCAAGGTATATGGAGTAACTATGGCAACAGGGTACAGAGGGGAAAAATCTAACAATATAGCCATTTGCTATACCTGTGTTTCAGGTTGGATACTGAGTGTGCAGCAGATCTGTTAAAGGGATTGAGTCTAGAGAGCTACAGTCCCTGTCCAAGAATATAAATCAAGCATTCTTGACCCACCTAACCTGTTGTTTTTCCATGAAGGTTCTCTTGGATTTTTTTCCTGCTTATACAGACATGTCTTTCATAGCCTTACCAATGAATTTACTGAAGAACTGCACTGAGTAAAATAATTACCAATGTCTGCAATCGACATTACTAATAGGTTACAGATGCTTTTTAGCGCTTCAAGCTCACAACCCTGTTTATCTTCAGGAAAACACCCATAAAAAAGGAACACCTACACATTTAGCTGAGATTTCATCACCAGCGGTGTAAATAAACTCCACCATTTATTCGAGACAAACAAGAACCGTATGAGCTGCTTAACACCCACTGCAAAAGACAAATGTTTCCTTCAATCGGAAGAAAACCTTTCAGTCTAAAAGAATTAGAATAAAATAAAAGTATCTTATAACTATGCAGTCCATCCAAGGTTATGTGTGCTGCAAACTGTCACATTGTGCAAATGCAGAGTGTGTGACGTAGCCCAATTTTTTATTTTTTATTTTTTAAAAAATATATATTTATTTTCATTAATTTTTTTATTTTTAATTTTTTTTTAACTAAACATACTATATACCCTCACCACTGATATTCATTATTGCAGTGTTTCATAGGCAGGAAAAACAACAAGAAATTAGACCATATTTTATGGTGGCTCGTACGTGCAAAACACATTCACAAACCGTAAACACAACAGCAACTTCAGAAACACAACAGCAAAACCCAAAACACAACCACAAAACCAAAAACACAACCACAAAACCAAAAACACAACCGCAAAACCAAAAACATGCAATCAAATTCGAAAACACAGCAGCAAAATCAGTAAAACAAAAACACAACAGCAAAACCAAAGACATAACAGCAAAACCAAAACCACAACAGAAAAAACAAAGACAAAACAGCAAAACCAAAAACATAACAGAAAAAACAAAGACAAAACAGCAAAACCAAAAACATAACAGCAAAACAAAAAACACAGCAGAAAAGACAAAGACAAAACAGCAAAACTAAAAAAAACACACAGCAAAACCTAAATCATGACAGAAACTGAATAAACATGACAGCATTAACTCAAAACGGAAAAGGGTAAGTCCTTACTGAACTTACCCTTATGTCTACAACGCATGTCGGAAATATGAGCCTAAATTAATCTACTGACACTTTTATTTGTCCTTATTTTTATCAAGGTCATTCATATCATGTTATTCTTCTATATGCGGTCAAATGTGCACAGCATTAATATGAGTATGTGAAAGCTGAAAAGCTGCCTAAAGGAAGCCGGGTTATTCAGAAGAAAGAATTACTCCTCACTTTAATGACATAAGTAACTTTACATTAAATCATTTTTGTCAGGCTAACTAGATAACAGACTGAAAAATGCAATTCTTTTTTTCCAAATACTCCATGTCCAATCAGCAAAGAGCATGTGATGTTCATAAGGACCTAGCTTTTTTGTTTTGAGTTAATCTTTACGTGTTTTTGGTTTTGTTGTCGTATTTCAAAATTTGCTTTTGTGTTTTTTAGTTTGTGTTTTGCACTTTTGGGCCACTGTAATATTCCAATGAGTAACTATATAAAAACAACTGGATTGTACTATGAACTCCCATTAAATTCCCAACTACTCCATAGAAGTGCAATTGGATACTCAAGGAAAATTTCATGGGACTTTTTATAAGGAATTATTCCATGCCACTTTATATCCTCATTTGAGATATACTTTATAACAACAAGAAGACGTCAAAAGAACTTACTTCACATTGTTGATTAAACTCAGACAGTTATAGCTGTTACATGAAAAGTCCATTAAAAATCTACAGTTCAGTGCAAAAATTTGTGCACCCTTACAACAAAATGAAAAATACCAGGACATTTAGAGTGCATGCCCTTTTATAGAAAAATGTTCAGCTATCAATAGTAAAAAGGAAAAAAAGTTAAAAATGTTTACACTTCCTTTCTGAATGTGAAACAATGACTTCACATGAATATTCACTACTGACTTCTAAGCCCACCATTTTCCTTCATAAACACAATTTTGGATTTCTGTTTTTGTGAAAGAAAATACAGGTACATTTCCCCCTTTTTCCATTCAAAAGCCACTGGCGATGTAAACTCTTGCATTAACTGCAACTGCATTAACAGGAACCACATACTGTGTAGTTCCGGTCGTCTTGTTAAACTAAAGCCGATATATGCAATGTGATCCTTTAACCAAATGCACTGCTGATGTTTGTGCAAAAAAAACGCCTATGCTTTTATCAATATTAACGATAGGGACAAGGATTTATTTGCTGAACTTACACCATACTGTCCAGTTTCCAGGTTGGTCATGGCCCAGAGGCTGAAGTCTGTGAACCTGGCGTTGGTTTTATCTGTACTGACGAGACCTGTCACTCCTGAAACACAGATTAAATTAAAACAGTGAGGAAAGTGGCAATGTATTCAGAGCAATGATTAAAAAAAGCTTGGATTGTACTGTTACTTTTAACTTTTTAAACCAAACAAACCCCTAAATCTTTATCTAAACCCCATAAAGATGTGTCTCATTGCTTTGTTATCAATTCTACAGCTATTATTCATGAACTGCAGGAAAACTAATAGAAAAAATATGTAGTAAATATAAATCTTGGGAGTTTAAGAAGTTGTAAATGACGGCTTTATGCTGTAATCTTTTGAGTATTGATATAGTTTCACAACAGACAAAAGGGCATGTCAGGTTACATTCTGTTCTGTTAAGCCATCATCTGTTCAAATAAGCTGGCAAAACGCACCAGTAACTGGAACATGAAAGTTGAATTGTTCCTTTAATGAACATTTTCCCCTCTGAGATGCTGATTCTTGACAGGATATACAACCACTAAGTTATCTCTCCAGCCTGACCGTGCACTCGGTATTACGCCTGGCTCCAGTACGCTTTTGGCACAAAGCAAGTCGGAGAAAGTTCATGTCTCAACTTTATTCCTGTGACAAGTTTCGGCAGATGGGCTGCGTATTAGAAACACATTTTCGGCACATTTGTTGATGCTGGCCAAGACAGGCTTTCACATCTCAATCACAATCCTCTCTACCCAGAGTCTCTCTCTACACTATCCATTGCGTGTTGTGTTGTTTGCATCTAGAGCAATAACAGCAATCACTCATTTAAAACATGGCATTTAAAGTCTGTGCAGAGTAACTGAAACCGGATGTACCCCAGATCCTGCGGTTCTGCATCCTTGCAATGACACCGACACCATCGTTCTGCGACACTCCGTCTGCTAAAGCCTCACTCAGGGCCTTCACGTAGAGCATAAAGCCGTCATGGAAACACCCGGCAATGAAATCCATCTGAAACAGGCAGAAAAAAACAACAACAACAACAACAAAAAATCAGTCATACATTCCAATTTTGCATGCTATGTCTATATTAGAAGTATAAAGTAATGATTTGTAGGATGGTGTCAAGTTACAAAGAAATCCTGACTAGGTTCATTCTCAAATGCAAGATGTATTTTTTTTTTGTATTTGCATGCCTTGAGGCCATATTTTCAGTATGAACCGTTCTTGGGTTTCAGCCGCTTTGTCTGCTATATTTATCCCCAAGCACAGCTGATTCCGGAAAATGAGCCTGACATGAGGAAGCCAAACTCTTGTTTCCACGGTTTGTAGGTGTCATATCTGATCAGCGACTGCATGCGGCGGCTGGAGAAATAGCAGCACGCTTCACTGAGCGCTACAGAAAACACGGCGGACCTCCAACGGCCTTCACATGACTAGACTTGGACTGAACTTCTCATCGATTACATTTAATCCTACGTCGCTTCCCAGCATTTTCAAGGTTACCGAGTGAAAGTCAACATGAAACGGTGCTCATATTTGCTTCATTGTTTATTTAGTGCTGTTTTGAGTAACCAGGGAATTTAAAGATCACGCGCACTTACCAAAGACGGTTCCAACTGAATGTTAAAGTCCTGCGTTGTTCTCTTGTGGAGTTCGGTACGGAAAGCTGTGTACTCTGGATTGTCTGGCTCCCGGTACGTTATAACGAATACAGACTAGAAAAGAAAAGACAGCTCAAGTTAAACAAAAAGAACACCATAATATGAACTTCGGAAATGTTCCAGCAGGGTAAAAAAAATACGTTAGTGTTCTGTTTATAGAAACAGATACAAAAAGCACTACTTTAAACAGTTTATACCACATTGCTGTTGAATTCTCAAATCCGATTAGTCAGAGCAGTGATAACAGGAACTAACTTGCATCATGGAATTTCCAGAACATTAAATGTAACTACAAATGGTTAAAAAACACAACGTGTCATTCATTAATCAATTTAAAAAATGTAAGTGTTTCTTTCTCAACGTCCTCCCTTTCTTCCTCACAGTCTCGTTCTCTCTCCCATTCTCCCCCAGTTTCTCTCTCCTCATTTCTCTGCCTTGTTTGATCTTTCTTTCTTTCTTTCTTTCTTTTACTGCTTTTTCTCATTCATTTTTCTCCTTTTCTGTCTCTATTATTTTTTTTATTTGTCCCGTATTTGTTTTTTTCTTGCTAACTTTCTTTCTTTCTCTCTCCTTATTTTTCTTTCTTTCCTAATGTTCTCTTTCTATTTGTCTTCATTTTTTTTCCTTTTTCAATTTTCTGTCTGCTTCTCTCTTCCTTTCTTTCTCTTCCATTCTCAGCCTCCCTCTATCTTTCCTTTCCATTTCCACATCTTCTGTGTCTGTTTGATTGTTTCGTTCTCATTTATTCCGCACTTCTCCTTTCTCTCCCTTTCGGTCTCTCTGTCTTTCTCTTCCTTTCGCTTTTCTCTCTTTTGCTTTTCTTGTATTTGCGTACTCTCATGCTCACTCTTTCTTTCTTTCTCTTTACTTTTCACTCCTTTTCTTTTCTTTCCCTCTTTCTTAGTACCTGCACTTTTCACTGCAGTGTTGCACGTCACGTAATGTCATTCTCTTTAAAAATGTAAAGCTGTGATCAGAAACTGTGACTTTGTGTTTTACGCTTAGCATAGTCCCGCCCCCCCTAAACACACACACTAAAATGGTTTTGCACATTATGAAAACTGTCACATATTTGAGTAGGTGGAGCTACGTTTTAAATTTTAAAGTCCATTTTGAATGACTTGAGCAAGATAATCAGGCTAAAAAAGAAATTTAACTATACACCCTCGACTGAGTTATTGTAATGTACAGTAAGATTTCTGCAGGTTTACCTGAAACAGCTTGACTGGATCCTTCCACTGCACATCTGAGCTCTGCCACGGCCGGTGCATATCATCACTCAGACTCTCACCAAACGCATCCAGGTAGAAGATGGCGTAGTCTTCTGGGTTCTTCACCTCCTCCTCAAAGCTGTGCATGATTTTAAAGAACGTCTGAAGAGGTCCGCAGATGTACACGACTGGGGGAAGACGAGAGGTGTTGTACAGAGAGGACACAGGACACAGAACTCTAACACTACTTACAGCAGTTTTCTTTCTTTTTAGTATTATTACTAAATGTAATGTTAAATGTTAATGATAAATGTAATGTTAATATGTTTAGTACTTGAACTTGAACTGTGTTTATAGATTTACAAATGTTGGCAGCTGTGGACATTTTCATTTGAACAGTGTAAAGAACCGAGCCACAAATTGTCCATCAGGTGTTCGCTTCAAAAGAGTCATTGAGATGAATCATTTCATCATTAAAAAAGGCCGATGCTGGCAATCCCTACGTAGTACAAGTGCCCTACATAGGCTTCATAACATAATGGAACGTAGCCTTTATGCCTTTTGGAAAATGCACACATTCTGCTTTTAAAGGGAATGATAAGATATTGTATTATTATATTATTATTATTATATTATTATTGGATATTGCAACAGCACACCTCATGATTTTGTGCTCAACACACCCCTTTTAATATTTTCACCACTCTGCACCGCCTGTAAAAATATTTAACGTCACAATCTTATGCCTTCTTCTTTTCCCCCCTGTATCTCATTTAAGATTCGAAGTACAACCCTGACATGGATTATCGCCATCAAGCCAAGACTCTTTAAAGTTACGTATAAAGCTTAAAATGGGTTTCTGGGGCAAAGTCAAAACGAAGAAGCAGGTCACATATGCGTGCCTACACTGTTTTTTCTCCCCCTGCTGTCGGATTTATAGGCATTATTTCCATTAGTGGGCTGGGCTCCCAGTTAGCAGCCATTTCCTCAAATGTTAGCGCAAAAAAGCCGGGCCCCAGTCCACCACTCAAACCCGAAAGCCTTCAGTCTATGCAGGCTGACTCACGCCAAGCCGTCCCACTGTCTCCTGGATGTCCACCAAGATAAATTCACAAAGAAAGGCAAGGTAAACGTTCGCAAGAATGAATGGAGATGGTTCACTTATTGTCAATTAAACACACATGCCCATGGTGCAATTCAGGCTTAAAAGCTGAGGTTCATTGTTTGTGTGTGTGTGAGTGTGTGTGTGTGTGTGTCTTTTCCTAATGGAATTCTTGGACTGTGCAGTTGGACGCACATGCAGACATGCAGGCAGACACATACACACCCTCTGAAACTAAAAAACATAGCTTCACTTCACACCTTCTCCTATTCGACTGCTTGACATTTGCTTTCAAAATGTTTCCAATTTTCTATAAGGCAAACCATTCAAACAGTGTTTGCTCTCAAGACTTTGTCTTCCTTTGTAATTCGAACACAGTGTTGACATCACATGATTTTTTGGGGAGTTTAATTCAATACAGTGACCGAGAAATTCCATTATAGATTACATTATTGTAATTTTCAGTTTAAATATGGTTCACCAAAAAAAACAAAAACAAAAAAAAACCAGAATAACACAAAATAACCATAAATATCTGGAAGCATTTCCATTCCAGTGAGTCACTGTTTCTCAAAGGTAAACCAGCAGGCGAGAAAAAACAGCTGTGACAATATGAGCTTCGGGGTCAAGCCTGTTTTCAGCAGACAGAAATGAACGGAATGCCAAGACCAGAAAAGCCGAACAAGCCCTGACAGTCATTACCTCGCCGTGACCCCGAGACATTACAACAACATTAAGCATTACTCTATATGCAACACTGCAACAGGATTTGTGTGAGAAAAGTTCGGCTCTCTTAGGTTTTTAATAAAAATGGGAACACAGTATTTAAGTCAGAGTCAATTCAAGACTCTGAATGACCAGATGCTTGTGAGTTTAAACTCCAGAGTGCTGCTGTAGAGCTCCAAATCGAAACCCTTCACCCCCAACCGCTCAGCCATATGTTTCCATGGGACTGTGATCACTTTGGATAAAACCTCCACCAAATTAATAAACATAAGTGACTTCTTCTTCTTAAATGTGATAAACATCATCTTTATATACGCTACTTGTCAAACATTTCCTGAAGTTTCTTACGTTTGTTAGAGTTTACACTGCAGTTCCACTGAATTTGATATGTTATTAATATTTTTTTAACATCAGGCTGTAATTCATATCACAGATTTATATTAGATTGCTCATTCTAATTCTTCAGAGATTTCTTCTGATTCTTAGAGAATTATATGGCAGACTATCATAATCTAAGGCTAAAAAAATAAAAAAGTGTCACTTAACAAAGCAAAAAGTATAATTATTGATATGGTGAAGCTCTCTCTAAAGAGATGTTTATTCAACATTTATGGAAGGAGTCTCCAGTTTTTTGCCAGGAGGTTTTCCATCAAGGCAAAGTCTTCAGGACAGCAGAGTTTGTGCTTTCTGGTTTCTCAATAAAATAACAAGCTGCATTTTTTTTTAACTGAAAGAAAAAAGGCTGCTAGGGGAATGATATATACGATAACAGAAGGAACAACTTGTTTTGGATGATCCCTAACATTACCATAACTAAATAAATGGATAAAAAGTATGACGTGTCATAAAATCTTTAATAAACTGCTGTGGTACAAGAAGCATAAAACACTTGTGCTGTGATTAGAAAATAATCAGCTTTGGGGTGATAACAGCATCACCATACCCCATGGTTGATAATTTTCCTATAGCAGCTCTCGTGAAGTGTTTTATTCCGTTAATTAATCACTGCTTTTGTCACTGACCAAACAAAATGCTACGGAATAGCAATTAAGCAAGGAAAGCTAAATCTGTGTGGAACTAATTAACTGCTCGCTCTCAGATCTTAGACTCTAAATGAGCGCTTTATTAAAGGCAGGCACACTTAGAGGATAAATCCGCTAAGCCAATAGATAGAACACTCATAGACACTGCTTAAAAGACATTAAAAAATTTTTTTAAAAAAAACATTAAGGTGTGGAGCACCTAAAATGACTAGTTAGAGTGAAAAAGATTGGGCCATTTCCAACTAGATTAGATTACATCTAGATTGTTTCAATAAACTAAAGTCATTTTCTAGCTTCTATATTTCACTCATATGTATTCACTGGTTAGATTTTCAAATGTTAGAGTATTTAAAATGAGGTCATTTAAAAAAAATGTTATATATACTGTTTGAGTGGCAGTGTAGTTAGTGTAGTAATCTGGGCAGTTACATAATAAGAAGCTGTCAATGTCAGAAACAGTACAGTGTTGTTTATCTGTTTAGCTGGAGTTCAGTCATGCAGAAGGACCCACCTTCAAAATAAAACTCTTGGCCTGCCATACGCAAGTGCAAAGGTTTGCAACCCCGTGGCTTTTAAGTGGGAAAAAATTTAATGATTTTTTTTTTTTTTTTTTAATTCAACAGAAACTATAGTTAGAAAATATTTGTGCCATGACTATGACCACTTCTATCTCTCAGAAGATTTCAGGAGGAATGGATAAATATTACGGCTAAGAGGATCCAAAAGTCGTTCAGAGGATATATAAAAGATTGTAGGCAGTAAAAGCAAAGTGTGGGAACAGAATTGATTACAGGGTGTTTATGTAGAGAGCAGACCTTCGAACACTCATTTTTTTTCATTATCTGGATATATTTTTGCTACTTATTTTGTACTGAAGGAAACTCTGGGAAAACGAACACACTATTTGCCTTGTTGTTAAAAATTAAACATTTATTTTTCATTTTGTCCGAAGGGGACGCAAACTTTCTCACAAAAGTCTCACTTTTGCTTAAATCTTTTGACCACCCTGGCAGTTCTTTTGTTAACAAACTGTATTCAAGCTAATAAAGTTTCACGTCAATCCAGCTAGCGTTATAATAACTTATACACACACACACACACACACACACACGCACGCACACACACACACACTAAATACTTTTAACCATTTTCTTTATGAGACAGGTATGAAATGGTCACTAGTCATTACCACAGGATTTGTTATGCTAATCACTGCTATGAAATGAGCAGAAAGTTAACTTTACAACAACTGCAAGCAATTAGCCATAAAAAAAAAAACCTTTTAAAATGTTCATGTTTCTTAACAGGACTAGTTAAAAGCCGGAATAATCACGGCACAATGGGGCTGTTATGAAACCCAACTCAGTGCTTGACTAAATATTATCAGACAACCACTTTGCGGTGATGCTATCACTGCTCTCGCTGCTGCGCTAATTGCATATGTTTTGGCATTTAAACAGGCTACAAGGAGCAGACTGAGAGATACAATAGGTTCCTTCTTAGAGCTTCTCTGGGATTAAAGAGAGAGAGAGAGAGAGAGAGAGAGAGAGAGAGAGAAATGAAAATGATTTCTCCTTTGTTTTGTTTTTCATCATTTCAGATGAATTTTGGCCTAAAATTAATGAACAATCTTGAATGACCAAGATGTTTATCAGCAAGTACTGGTTATCTTCTAGCATGAACAACTTCCATTTTTAATTAAAATACACAAAATATCTACAAAACACTTTAAAAAAAAAGATATCTTATATATACACTTTCTATAGTGACAAGAAACTCTCAAAAAAAAAGCTCTAAAAAAACTATTTTGATTTTACTGGGACTTGCTGTAAATGCTTGCTGTACTGCTAATATGCATCACCACATGTTTTTAATAGCAAGACGGAGACTAAAAAAAATCTCAAAGAACTGAATTTCTGCCATATGTCTCATGAAAATGTCATTTTATTGAATGGACCATGCTTCACATGAAGAGAATTTTGTAATCTGAAAGGCTGTAATCTGGGAAATACCTATAAATGTTAAGAAAAATCATGTGAAATGGTACAATAACCACTGAAAACAGTTCATGTTGGCATTCACTGTTAAAAAAAAAAAAAAGACTGCAGTAATAGACAATGATCTTCTCTAAGCTGACACATGAAGAGACGCTGGCCTTTGCACTGGTAATAATGAGCACACTGCAGCAGGACCAGCAGAAGATTTCTCAGGTTAAAAATAGACATATCAGTGTAGGCTTTTGAAAAACATGCTGCCCCTTTTCCCGGGTAGCCAACAACCTCTGAAACGCACTTTATTTCTGCAGGACTTCCAACGGAAATTGGCCAGAAATGACCGTGAGATGGTTTAGTAATAAAGAAGAGAGACAGGGACTGAGGATGAGAGACAGCCGGAGATGCCGTGCTGATCATACGTTAAATGAGGACGCTATAAGAGGTTGACATGGATGCATGTTGCCATGGTAGTGAGAACAGCTCATGCCTACACACTGGACTGGAATCGCTCTGTACCATTTTAAGTGGTTTATATAATGCAACGAATCCTTTCCAGAGCATTAATAACCTGTCTGATCAAACACTCCTGCTACTGAGAGCAGAATTATACACTGTAATTAATATTTTGACACTGGACCCTGGACAAGGAGCATTCATCTTAAAGTATATTATACCACAGCGCTGCTGAATTCTCGATTGGTTAGAAGGTGGTGATTAATTTTCTATAACAGCAACTCTGACAATAATTACAGCTGTAATTCAAATCCCAGGTTTACATCAATGCACTCGTTCTAATAGGTTATCGTTTCTATAGTAACAACTCATCCACGGGTTGATGTTGATATATAAGTTCTCTGTGAGGAGATGTTGATTTAACATTTAAGCAAGGAGTCTTCAGTCTAACAGCCGGAGGTAAAGCTGTAACTTTTCAGCACGGTAAACTCTTCATAACAGAGGATTTTGTGGTTTCTTAATATCAGAAAAAAGTTGTGTTTTTTGTCTTATTAACTTCAAGAGAGAAAAAAGAGGCTGGTGAGGAAACAAATGTTGATAACAATGTAAGTGATAATAGAAACTAACTAGTTTCATGTAAATTCAACATAAAATCTAACTACGAATGGATAAAAAGTATGACGTATTTTTTTTTTTTTTAATAAATAAAAAATATGCTGTGAAATATTAGGAATAAAATACTCTGGGGTGGTAACAGTAACTCTGCGTCTTTGCGTCAGGGCCTCATCACACCATCATGTCACTGATTATTTTACTATAACTGCATGCTCCGTTGGGTTTTATTACTTTCGTACTCTGTAATTATAGTAAAAATATTAGCAAACGTGTATAGTAATGAGAGTGCAAGTTAAGACCCTGGGATGTTTCCTGGGAGTTTAAGAGGTTAAAATGTTCTGTATTTAAATCTAAGTCAGCACGCTCTCATAAATGCATATTTGTAAGAATTTGTGATCTGTATTGTACAGTTTATACGAGGATGAGCGTGCTAAGTGTAGCTTTCCTTATGAATTTCATTCATACGAAGTTGGACAAAATTTCTGATTTCTGATAGCATTCATAGAAACGTAGGTTCATCAAAGGTTCTTCAGATAGATAGATGTTCTTAGCTTCCTAAAGAGGTTCTTCTTGGAACCCTCACTGATGCAGGCTTGTACATAGAACCTCTAATGGTTTCTAAGTGTAGTACCAACCAATTTTAAATGAGATCAGGAGAGTTTCATGAATTTCTGGTGTCCTTTATCAAAAAATACTTTTTATTATTTTATTTATTAGATTTTCTCCCAAATGTAATGTTTCTGTCTACAAGGTAGAGAGATTTGTTTTCTATGTCCATTCTTTCATGCAAATGATTATGGAGATGTTCTTACTTTTGCTCTTTTAATTGCAAAATATTCCTTATTTATTTTACAGGTGGTGTTATCAAAAATGTTACACTTTTGATTGGATTCTGCCCCACCTGTAGGTCAATGTGGATAAAAAAAATATCTACCAAATGAATGAATGTAAAGGTAAAAAAAATGTTCTTCTTATTACCAGGGATGTAACTGTACAGGAATACATTACTCAGAAAGAACAATATGTTGTAGACAGACACAAACACAGATAAAAAATAGGAGGTGTGCTATTTTTTTTTTCCAAAAAGTTGCACGAGCATGAGTTTTTCACTTTCATGAAGGTGCAAGCAGAAGCTGTCAGATATGAAGCTCAAATAAAGACTATGTTCATTAACATGAACATGTGGCAATCCTTAGTAACTGCCTGGTCAGAGTTTAAATGAGGCTACTAGTTTGGTTATAAAAACAAAAAAATAATAACTGCATGAGCAGAAATATAAAAACAATCCTGCCTTCACCTCTAGCTGAGACCAATTACTAACCCGAGTGATGGAGATGATGTTGAGGAACATCATGAGAACATGACACTGACAGTGCCACGACCACTTCAGGTTTAAATCCAAATACTGATAGAGATATGAATATTTGGGGTAATAAACAGATACAGAAAACTATGTGACATTGTGTTACATCCCTACTTACTACTAAACATGGATTAACGTGGAATCAAAATGGTTTTATTTAGGATCTCCAGCCTCCAGTGATTATAAGCTTTTAGGCTATGCTTTAAAATATAACCAAGCTAATAGTCTGGTTTAATAAACGATTATGCTTTAGGGAGTTTTTGTACCTCCTATTCATTCTTACATATATAACGGCAAGTTGTTTCCTGCATGTCTGCGTAATTAAGGCTTGACTTTGGCCCAAATAACATGATAATCATCTAAAAATGTGCTATTACTGAGCTGTGCATTTTAAATCCATGGAAAGAAAGTTCAAAAGGTGACTAAACCTGTTTTGCAATGGAAAAAAAAAACTTCTGTGAAATCACAAAAATAATAACTGGGAACTAAGACAGCACATAATAAGGCTGTACCTTCTGATCAACTTCTCTTTTCTGCTGATCTGCTGATATAAACTGTTTTTCTAACACAAGATGTGACCACCATTATAGAATATATATATATATATATATATATATATATATATATATATATATATATATATATATATATATATATATATATATATATATATATAGATAGATAGATAGATAGATAGATTTTTAGTTTCGATATTTAGTTTATTTTAGTGTCGTTACTCATTTTTATAAGTTGAAGTATACTGCATTACAACAAATAAGAAGAGCTGATCAGCTGAGCAAAATGTTATTATATATAGCAAAAAGGATTACGTATAGACCTGTTGTACATGTGTGTGTATGTATAAAGATAATACATTTCAATTACACTTCATTTCATTGAAACTAATTAATCAATTATATTCCACACTGAAGATGTCGTCTCCTGAAAAACTGCTATTTGTAAAACGTTACCAAAAATACACTCCTGAAGGACACAGGTGGTGGAACGTGGCCAAAATTCTGGCGGCTCCCAAAACAATGCCTCATTGTGGTCTAATTTAATTTAATTGAGTGGAGAGATGTGGACAGTGAGTGGGAGAAACATAAGCAGTAATACGTCTGTATAAACTAAAGGTACTAAATTTTACAGTTGAGCCTCAAGGGTATGTGTTTTGTAGCTTTAGTGTTAGGTATGCTTCACCTGGGAAAGTGAATACAGCATCTCTGAAGTTTTTAAGGTATTTAAGGTACTAATTTGACTTTAAGGGACCACTGTTGTACATTAAATGATTTTAACAGTGCATTACATTCACTTTCCCAGAAAATAAAGGTATAAAAGACTTACTTAAACAGAGATTAAGCACAGGAGAATAAGTTCTAGTACTAAAATTTGATGGAAATATAAATCTTAAAATGGCATAACAATTGTATTAATGATGAAGTAATGCACTTACTGCTTTATAGAAATGATTGTAAAATATATTCCTTCAGTCACGCTGTTTTTCACTACATTTGATCATTAAAGCAAAACGTGTTTGTGTATCTTAGCCAGAAGAAAATAAGACATGGCATAAGATATTTTAATGCCAAAACTGAAAAACAAGAAATACTGAAAACATAAGCCCTTAGGATGCACTCTTAGAAAAAAAGGCTACTGTAAAAAAAAAAAAACAAACCTGCAGCATTCCTTGTCACTATGGTGGTACCGTCAAGCATACCTGCAAGCAAGGAGGTACCATTTGCACCTTAATATTTATATTTTACCTAGAAATGTGTATGTAGTGTATCTTTAAATCTGTTTCTTCAAGCTACATTATATCCATATGTCCAGGTTAAAGATACAAATAAGCCCTAAAGATAAGGATACAACCCCAGCGACAAGGCAAGGTACAGTTTAGTACCTTTTTTTCCCCGTAAAGGTTTCTATAGAAACATACTGAAAACTTTTTTAAATCACTTCCATGGTTTCATTGATAATAATTTTTTATTAATAAAAAAATTAATAAAATAGCATTGTTCCCAAATGACAGCAGCTCCCGCCTCCTAAATTCTAAGGTCCAGTGCTCTCAGAAAAAGGGTACTATACTGTACCTTTCCTTGTCAATGGAGTGGCACAGTCAATGGGACAACTTTTGTACCTTAAGTGTGTATCTTTTACCTGAAAAGGTGAATAGTGTAGCTTTAAAGTCGTACTCTGAAAGCTAATTAAAGGTATAAGAGCGGTTTTAAGTTGTCATTATGAATCTTAGACCATTTTTAAAGATACGCTACATTCACTTTAACATGTAAAAATGACAAAAGGTGTATTAATGGGACCAGCTCAGTGACAAGGAAAGGTATAGTTTAGTACCTTTTTTCTGAGTGTGTGAGACCTTCAAGTTCAGGGGCTAATTTGGGATTTAGGATTTGGTGAAGCATATTTCATGTGCCAATAATACCACTTCATTTATATTAGTTATTATTAAAGGAGATCTGATCATTGACACCATGAATTTTTTTTTTTTTTTTTAAGTTTCTGTACAAACTCTCAAACAGGAGTACTAACCTCCACCTTTCCTTGTTGCTGGGGTGGTACCATCAAGTGGACATATTTTGCACCTTTAAGATGTATCGTCCACCTGGAAATGTGGATATAGTGTACCTTTAAAAATATCTTTTGAAAGTAAAGCTTTAAAGGTACACTGCATGAATCTTTCCAGGTAAAAGATAAACAGCCTCCT